>NW_021011580.1:179438-305522 GCF_003987935.1 Bombyx mandarina
TTTGGTTTCATGTGTGTTTTAATGTTTCCGAAGCGAAGCGAGGGCGGGTCGCTATCTATATCTATACTAATATTATAAAGAGGAAAGATTTGTTTGTTTGTTTGTTTCGAATAGGCTCCGAAACTACTGGACCGATTTGAAAAATTCTTTTTCCATTAGAAGCCGACATTGTCCCTGATGAACATAGGCTACTTTTTTTTATTTTATTTTTTTGGTTTCATGTGTGTTTTAATGTTTCCGACGCGAAGCGAGGGCGGGTCGCTATCTATACTAATATTATAAAGAGGAAAGATTTGTTTGTTTGTTTGTTTCGAATAGGCTCCGAAACTAATGGACCGATTTGAAAAATTCTTTTTCCATTAGAAGCCAACATTGTCCCTGATGAACATAGGCTACTTTTTTTTATTTTTTATTTTATTTTTTTGGTTTCATGTGTGTTTTAATGTTTCCGAAGCGAAGCGAGGGCGGGTCACTATCTATACTAATATTATAAAGAGGAAAGATTTGTTTGTTTGTTTGTTTCGAATAGGCTCCGAAACTACTGGACCGGTTTGAAAAATTCTTTTTCCATTAGAAGCCGACATTGTCCCTGATGAACATAGGCTACTTATTTTATTTTATTTTTTTGGTTTCATGTGTGTTTTAATGTTTCCGAAGCGAAGCGAGGGCGGGTCGCTATCTATATCTATACTAATATTATAAAGAGAAAAGATTTGTTTGTTTGTTTGTTTCGAATAGGCTCCGAAACTACTGGACCGATTTGAAAAATTCTTTTTCCATTAGAAGCCGACATTGTCCCTGATGAACATAGGCTACTTTTTTTTATTTTATTTTTTTGGTTTCATGTGTGTTTTAATGTTTCCGAAGCGAAGCGAGGGCGGGTCGCTAGTTGTATAATAAACCAGTGAAGTGAGTGGTCACGCTGCGCTGTGACTGACGCTAATTAGATAAAATACAATGATTTTTTGAAATCACTCGCGCACTACCTACCGTTCGTTGATTATAATACGACAGAAATCTTGCTTGGAGTATCAACAATTGCGTCAAGATTGATCATAATTGGACGAATGGCTTAGTAACGCATAGAAAAAAAAACGTCCAGGCATTGATTCTAGCTTATTATGAGTTTCATCGGTGATAAACAAGTATTATATTCTTGAGCAGGGGTCCCGTTTCTCTGTATACTTCATTTTTATTGTACCGGCGAAGGATCCCGGGCAACGCAACTCCTAAATCGGGTTGACTCTTATTCAAAATCGATCAAGTTTTACACTACAACGAACTGATTGAAACCGGCTCGTTATAAATTTTCCCACCAAAGCTTATCATGACAGAGCACGTTTGAAAAGAATAATGGAAAATGTGCTATTTATTTATTTACTCTGGGTATGCGTTTATGTCACTGTTTAGCTTGTAGATCTATATCTATACTAATATTATAAACAGGAAAGATTTGTTTGTTTGTTTGTTTCGAATAGGCTCCGAAACTACTGGACCGATTTGAAAAATTATTTTTCCATTAGAAGCCGACATTGTCCCTGATGAACATAGGCTACTTTTTTATTTTATTTTTTTGGTTTCATGTGTGTTTTAATGTTTCCGAAGCGAAGCGAGGGCGGGTCGCTAGTATATTTATAAAAATCATGTAGATCCCTTGCTTTGCGTTGCAGCGTCCCACAAAACGCATTATTCCATTAAAGATATTACCTAATGAATGTTAATATTTTGAAGTTCGACACACGTTTAAAGATTTAAGAAATCAGTTACGTTTTAATTTCTTTCACAAAATTAAACGCTAAGGATTTTATTACAAAAGTATCAAAGCGTGGGGGCGTTGAACCAGTAGGTATTTATATAGAAGAAAACTAGCTTACTAATTTCCTCCAAGTTTATTTAAATTAATTATCTATTTCTGAAATTGAATCGTTCCTGCATAGTTGCAGAATAATATTTAGTTTTCATTATTCACACGGCTCACTTCATTCGATATCCTTTCGGTTTAATTAGAAATTGATCGTTTGTATCCTTAGAATACTTTTACTTAGTGAAAAGTAGTTTCGATTTTCTTTAATTATTATGTACATCTACATGCTGAAGCAGTAAAGCAGTAATGCGTTTCGGTTTGAAGGGTGGGGCAGCCGTTGTAACTATACTGAGATTTTAGAACTTATATCTGAAGGTGAGTGGCGCATTTACGTTGTAGATGTCTATGGGCCCCAGTAACCACTTAACACCAGGTGGGCTGTGAGCTCGTCCACCCATCCATGGAATAAAAAAAAAAAACATGTATGTCACCATTTTAGATCGTAAAACTGGATAAATTTTCAATTTTTAAATTATGTAATATTTAATTTTAACGAAATAGAAATTAAGAGAGATGGTCCGGATAAACAAATATATCTACAGTGCAAAGTTTTGATTTTGAAATAATAATATTGTTGAGCCATTTTTTTATCAAATACATTAATGAAATACAAAAAATACTTTACAAGTATGTAATAATTATAATTGTACTAACTGTAAAGTGTTTTATGAACCAGTGCAACTCGGTATCAAAGCTTCAGTATCTCGCCTATTTTTGTCGTGAAATGGAACTCTTGCGTACCACATTTAAGGGTGGGTCACTCGTTATAAAAATATATTTGATACTTTAACCACAAGTCTCAAGGTGTGTTGCAGCGTTAATGTTGTGATTTTTATGGGCTACAATAACCTACACCTGGTGGGGCGTGGGCTCGTTGCTCCTTGAGAGCAAGAAAAAATACTGAGACTACAGGGCAAAATGTACTTGTTGGCATTGCCAGTATGCATCGACCTTTTCCTTTGTCGTATTACTCTTGTCAGAGCAGTCGTAGTCGTCATTCAGTATCATTGCTGTGGGCAGATGTTATGCACCTCACGAGCATTCGCCACTCCCCCGGCTTGTGGTGAGTCTGGTACACTCATGCAAACAGCCGCCCACTGCCGACTTGACTTGGTCCATTGCATCGGTAACCTTCCGCGCGGTCTGGTGCCTTCTACTTTGCCCTGAACGACAAGGCTCTCTATGGAGTCATTTCCTCGCCGGGAGACATGTCCAAAAAATGATAGTATGCGTCCATGCACGAGCGCCGAAAGACGTTGCTTAATGCCGAGTTCTTAAAGAATGGAGATATTGGTGCGAAGTTCGGTCCATGAAATATCAAGCATTCGTCTCCAGAACCACAATTCCACAGCAATTCTTTTTCTTGACCTGCTGCAAAGTCCACGTCTCCGCAGCGTATAAATTAATAGGAAAACAAGAGCTTATACGAACCGGATCTTGCATCGACAGTGGTTTGCATATATTGCCAGGCTTTCCTAATAGTTTTTTGACAACAAAAAGAACTGTCAAAATTCAGATATAATTAAAAAAAAATAACTGCAATATTAGCGTTGCTTTCATATCAATATAAAGAGAGCTCCAGCAAGACTTCCGATATAAAAGTCGCATAATAATATAAAAGGAAACTTATTTGGTTTCGCTATCAATAAAGCTGGATCTTCGTGGACAATGAAAATTGCATTTGCGACTCCGGCAGTTTTTCATTTCTGCCATAAATAGGACAAGTATATAGTTATAGTATATCTTGAACCGCCTTCTAGAAAAGTTTAATTGACCTCATTTGTTGCTTGTTAATTCGAAAGAGTAATAAAGATCTTAGCATTAGTTAGGATATTTAATTTTCAGTTCAAAAGATTTTAATTTTGCTAAGGTAAATGATTATTTTACGTAAATAAATAAAGTCGAGGATGATTTGAGTACATAAAATGAACTAGAATAATAAATTTTGGTTACAGTATTACAATTGCTATTCGTTAGTCTCGCTAAAACTCGAGAACGGACTTCGACTTCGACTCGGACCGATTTGGCTAATTTTGGTCTTGAATTATTTGTGGAAGTCCAGAGAAGGTTCAAAAGGTAGATAAATATGAAAATGCTCGGAATTAAATAAAAATAACAATTTTGTTTTTCCTTTGATGTGTCCCCCGTCGGACGGATTCCTTTGGTTTGTTTTAAGTTTATTTTATAAAAAAGCTTAGGTCTTTTATTTATCGATTGAGGCACTACGAAGTCTGCGAGTCACCTAGTTTTAAATAAAAACATTATAACTCCCTAGTTAAGATAGCAGTCCGACCAAGAGAACTAAGACAGTTCAGACAGACAAGATTTAAATATCGAGCTATTTTTTGTGATCGTGTTTGGTGGCGGTCCGTTGACCTTACCAATGGAATAGGAGAGGCAATCTCGAGATCTCAACTGAGAGGAGAAGGTATGAAGTATGTCCCGAGAAGAGGCCTAGCAGCTAAGAGTAGCTGTTTCGTCACTGCATCCACTACCGTATTTTTTTTGTATATTTTTATTCCTTAGATGGGTGGACGAGCTCACAGTCCTCCTGGTATAGAGTGGTTACTGGAGTCCATAGACATCTACAACGTAAATGGGCCACCTACCTTGAAATATGAGTTCTAAGGTCTCAGTATAGTTACAACGGCTGCCCCACCCTTCAAACCGAAACGCATTACTGCTTCACGGCAGAAATAGGCAGGGCGGTGGTACCTAACCGCGGACTCACAAGAGGTCCTACCACCAGTACAGGTATCGGAATGCCGTCCCGTAGCGAATGACTACTGAATAACACGGTGGACTGATGCTATGAGCTAAGCATCCGATTCTGTGCTTTGTTTAATGTTCGCGTGTAACAGAACCGAGAGTGGACGGATGAGATCCGCAGAGAAAACGTGTCTGTGCCAATTTCGATGCATATTCAAAGATTAATTGTACTTCAATTCGTGCACTAAGCATTGATGGACTGAAAGATCTTCTATTGGGAGTCTTCATCATTATAAGAAGTGCTTTAAATAGTGTGATCATTATTTAATTTTACACTTAATTAATGTGCTAATAATAGTTATTTTTTATTACTTGGGATATGAGATGCACACCTGTTCAAAGCGAAGCTAGATTATATAATAGACAGTTTTTATATTTAGGGCGTACCCTTACATTATTACTCACCATTACCTTTTAAATATAAAAAGCGAAATAAAAGACTCTGCATTCACTCCATTAAATTTATAGACTTTTTAATTCCGTCCAGTTGCAGCGATTTCGTTAACGATTGTCGCATGTATGAAAACAAACAATGGCAGTATTTTTGATAAAGCAATTCCAATAATTGTACGCACGATTAAGTTTATTGAGAGGATTAAACCGGCAGGCAGCGTACGTGGAATGGAGCTCATGAACAGGTCCGCTTCACTGACGGGAAATCTTATAAAAATCCCTTGAATGTTTCTCTCAGATCGTCTTATTAAGCGATCGTAGAAGTAATTGTGGCAGACTTACAAAGTTAAGCGACTGGGAGTAAGCCGGCTCGCTCGCCCGTGAACACTCATAATCGTTATTTTGTCTGCGGACTTACAGAATGTAACCACGGCCGATCTGCGTTCCGCCTGCTTTTCCGCCTAATGAAAGTTTACATTCATAACGAGATACGATAACTAAAATGAACATTAAATTAACAATAACTAAAATGAGAATTTAAACATACGATTCGTTACAGGTTATATTTTACTAGAGAATGATCGGTTTTTTTGTTTGTTGATAAATTGTGTTTTTTAGAAATTATATTTAAATACGAATTACATATTGATATTATATTATTTTTTATTGTCATTCAATAAAACAATAACGATTTTATGTTGAAGTTGATTATCGATAAAGTTGATTATTGAAAACACGAGTAAAACAACATTTTCTGAAAATGAATCGTAGCTAGATCGATTTACCGCCCCCGAAATCCCCTGTATACTAAATTTTATGAAAATCGTTGGAGCCATTTCCGAGATTCGGATTATGTATATTTATATACAAGAATTGCTCGTTTAAAGATATATATAAGATACCTTTTATTTAATTTAAAAAAAAAACTAATTTAGAATGAACAGATTTTTTATATGTCCATTAAAAAAGAATGAAATTACTTATTATCGCTTCTGTAAAATCCAAACTAAAACGACCATTGTCCGATGTCCGTGTCGATGAAACTGATTCGACATAAGAGTGAAGTTATCGAATGTGGAATACATTTGACTGTGCCCGTGACAGTTCTGGGATGTCGGAGGCGTATTCACATCGGCACGTTCCCTTTGCCTCTTGTCAATGTACGTGTCCACAATGGTCGGTCTAAAGAGGATACATACGAATTCTATCAATCTAGTAGCTACTGAATGAAGTCCGACGAGGACGTGTATCAATCTATTGTTGGATTAGGAGCTCGTTATATTGACGATATTGTAGGAGGCGTTATCATTTATTATTAAACTTTCACTAAATATTTATTTCCTTCATTGTAATTTTGATTACATTTATACTTTTTACTGTTCTTTAAATTATGAATTCGAGATGAAATATCAAAGTTTTATTGGTTTCGATAACACAACATCGTGGCATCACCGAAACTCATTAAAAGCAAACAGAAAATGTCGCCAAACAAATCGAATACAAATATGTTTGAGTCAATTTTATATTAAGGAGCGCTTCCTCGCCGACTTCCAGATTACTTATTGATTTCCATGAACATCTCTTTAATTTACTTTCGGGGCTTAAACAACAATTATAGTCAAAATTTCTGCTAAGCACTCATGTTAAGAGGTTAAATGCTACTTATTTACTGATTACTAATAATCACGATTTTATTCATAAGTAAATATTTTCAATGGTTTTATCTAATTTTAATCGGATTTAAAATATAATTTAAGACAGCTTTTGTACTTCTATTAAAACTAATTTTACGTTTTTAGTTTCGCATTTTTATTGTAATTTTACTATTTCCGATGCTTGGAAAACTTAAGTTACTTTTTGTGGTCAAGGATTTTTTTTATTGCTTAGATGGGTGAACGAGCTCACAGCCCACCTAGTGTTAAGTGGTTACTGGAGCCCATAGACATCTACGACGTAAACGCGCCACCCACCTTGAGATATAAGTTCTAAGGTCTCAAGTGTAGTTACGGCGACTGCCCCACACTTCAAACCGAAACACACTACTGCTTCACGGCAGAAACAGGTAGGGTGGTGGTACCTTACCGCGCGGACTCAGAAGAGGTCCTACCACCAGTATACACAACAGGTCCTACCACCAGAATAACCAGGATAACTGTACCTACTTAAATTAGAACAAATTTTTAATTTTCTCCAGTTGGATATTACGAAAAAATATATAATGTTTTTATCAGGTCGCGGTATGTTTCATCTCAACAATGCCGAAGTACCTACATTGTACAAGCGGACGGCCTAAGTGTTCAGCGAGTGAAATAAAAACTGGCTTGGTTCGTGTACAGAGGCCGGCGCGTGGCTTCGTAACGGCCCACTGTTTCATTACTAGATGACCGGACTGATGGGTGAAAAGGATCCTCATTCCTTTGTTGCAAAAATATATTTTTTAATCATTCAACGCTGTTATTCAATTTCGTAGTGAAAGCCGTTGCATCAAAGTTGATTTTGCAATGAGTTTTTTTTTTTTGTTATGCTGTAGGTTTTATTATGTAATTGAATTTTAAAATTCATCGTATAGTTATTTAAAAATAATTAGGGTTGAATTTAATACGGTTGGGTAGCGAGACCCGTGAAAATAGATAATTTCAAATAGATTGATGGACTTTCTGAGCTGTTTTTTTTCTTTCTCAAAATTTACTTTTGTTCAGGCAAAGCTTATCAATACAGTGTAATAGGAGTTTGAAGTATAAAGGGTCAAGGATTCAATTCTTAGTTAATGAGTGCAGATACAACTTTTGGATCATTGAGTTAACTAACTCGTTTTAGATGTACTTGATAATTAAATAGAAATAAATTTTAGTTTTTAAATCCGATTTATTTTCGTATTTATTTAGTTTTTTTTATGTAATTAAAACCAGGAACATCTTATTTTGTATCTTGTGGAAATTTTTAATTATTTCCGTTATTTAATTTCCTTAACAAGTACTTTAGCGTATTTAAATTAGATTCGTTTTAATGGCTCATACAAACAGGACGGGAGAGTCTAACCTAACGCGAGTAATTACATAAAATGTTTTGCGGTTTCGTTGTTCACCATATCGTTAAAATTTAATAAATAAAATAGTCTGGTTTGAAAAAAGCTTGATCTTACTTCATCGAGAATTTAAGATCAATAGCGGATATTTTTTCTACACAAATATGCTTCAGTAGTTTTTGAATGAAATCGAAAACTTCGAATTACAACCGTGAAAACGAAGTTAGTCATAATCCGAATCCGAGAAATTAGTAAAAAACTTTGTTTGACAATTTGTTCATTTGCTTTATCAATAACTTGACTATATAAACTCGAAGATATTTCTAGAGCGGGCCTTCCTATGTGATTATAAGGCAAAAGGCGGAAAGGGATTTTGTGCTTGGAAAAATTCACTTCGGTTCACTCACGTCGAAATGATTTTAGTCAGCGTTTTGTTTTGGGTCGTTGCTGCTATTTTTAATACAGACTTCTTGTAATCTCGGAGGAAAATATTTTTATAGAGATAATCCTTCAGTCACGCTTCATAAGTTTCATAAATTAATGATTTCCAGTCGTATGACATGACGTAGACAGGATATCTCGTTAGTTTATTTAATGCTCGATGACTTTAGGCGGATAAAGTTACATCGATGAAACGAACTATTACCGTAAGCTATTAGTATTATTCAATATATAATATTTTACTGGTGGTAGGACATCTTGTGAGTCCGCGCGGGTGGGTACCACCACCCTGCCTATTTCTGCCGTGAAGCAATAAATAATGCGTTTCGGTTTGAAGGGTGGGGCAGCCGTTGTAACTTACTTGAGACCTTAGAACTTATATCTCAAGGTGGGTGGCGCATTTACGTTGTAGATGTCCATGGGCTCCAGTAACCACTTAACACCAGGTGGGCTGTGAGCTCGTCCACCCATCTAAGCAATAAAAAAAAAGCCCGATGACTTTAGGCGGATAAAGTAAAATCGATCAAACGAACTATTTTCGTAAGCTATTAGTATTATTTAATATTTTCAAAATATAAAAATTCGTATTCTTACGCGTATTTTCTAAATTTGCGCTTTAAAATTCTTGCATTTAAAATTCTCGACTGTTCAAACTCAGTTAACATAATATTCGGATATCGACGAATGAACATTTAGTCGGCTGTGATCACGAAAACTGCAAAGTTAGTTTTGAAACATCGAAAATTTTCGAAGCGTCGGTAATAATAAAATACCCGTACCGGTACCAAAACCGTAATAATAGGTATATATAATAATAATATGTTGACGACTCGCAAAAATTGAAGAATACACTGAAATTCTTGAGATCGGCTCACAATTTGCTTTTTGGTATTGTAAACGATACATACATATGTAATCACAATAAATAAATAATTGACACACATGACAATCAAGAACTGTGAAAATAAGAAAATCGTCGACGTAAAAATGAAAGAACAGCCTATATTTTATTAAAAAAGAAATAATTACAACAGAATTTCCTCAAATAAAATTTATTTTACGTAGAATTAAATGCGATAAGAAAATTCGTGAGAAATCTTCATTGCTCTTTTTAATTCCACGGGGAAGTCCCATATACCAAAACCTGAAATATAAAAGAAGTTTTATTTGATTCCCTTTAAAATGTACATCAAGAATTTGTTAAAATTATTTCATTAAAAATATTAAATTTATGTACTTACCGCATCAGCGAACTCCAGCTTCGATAATTTCTTTTTTAGTATACCTCATAGTTCCCAATTTTTTTTAACTGCTCATTTAAATGGCTTTCACCAAAAATAACTTGTTTGTTTTAATTAATTCCTAATATCTGAGTTTTTTATTTTATTCTTTGTTAGATAAAAATGTTACAAAATTAAATTGCACAAATGAAATTACAGATGGAACCATTCCGAGTTGAAATATCACAATACTTTATTACTCCACAAAAGATGGGTTTCGTGTACACATATTCCATATTCAGTTATTGACTAACCCAATAATCCTAATGACTCGCGAACTATTCATTCCGCAAAAATAATCTAGGAAAAAAGTTGATCATGAAAAATGTTTTCCTTTCGAACGTAATTATTTGAAGGAAGATTAACTTTTATTTTTAATTTTCCTAATAAAGATGTTTAAGTACAGCTGTAATGTGAGTCTTCGACTCAAATTGCTTTTTAATCCAATGAAATGTTCACTTACCCTGAAGGCGGACGGTGCGCGGCGACGGAGCTGCCAACATCTCGACTGCAGCAAGCGACCTCACTGTTGAACTCCTCCACCACAACTGGTATTCCAGCGCGAAAACTTCGCTCGCACACGTCATCACTCACCCCATTGCTTCGCTAGCCAATCATCTAAGAGGGACACAGGCGAAGCCTAACGGTGCTGTCCGAGAGCCCCCGAACGGCTGGGGTGGCGATTGGATCTTTTAATCTGAAAAGTAAATGCATACAAAAAGTAAAAGAGTGCGCCGTCAGCAACCGGGCCATGTTAAGGGATATTATACGTACGATTTAGTGCAACAGGTAAAGTTTTTCGATACTATATTGGTGATTTTTACAGTTTCGTGGAGATTCATGTGAAGATAAATACTATTACATACACCTATACTTTGTACTATAGTTGTGTTTATTGTAAAACATGATTTATTTTACATTACCTTGAAACAAAACTTTGGTCATTATTCACGACAAATAGAAGCCTTAATCCACTCAATTATAATTGTTTTCGTTAATAAGTTTACTTATGTTCGAAAAGAACGCGAAAACTTCTACAAAATTATAAATTACCTGATTTACAATTCTAATTATTTGTTTCCAGCTTTAAGAGGGACTCAATTAAAAGATAATTTATTCGGGGGTGATTATTTTATGAATTACACCGGATTGAGGTCTTTTCTTTTATATATCGCAATTTTTTATTCAGTATTTTATAGAATGCGATTGGATATCATTACGTTTTATAAGTATTTTACTACTATATAGGTCTATATATTTTACTTGTTATTCTTCGATCTACAAAGTTGAATCATTCGTTGAATATTCGATTCGAATCAAGGATTTTTCTTGGAAATCCTGAGAACAATAATTAGTTGTTAGTGAAAGTAAAATTTTCTCAGACTTTCTCGAACGCTTAATGTTGTTCTATCTTATCTATTCATTAATAAATTTCGCGAACGAATACTTTAGACTCCAAATAATTTCAGTTTAAAACCATTTAGTTAAGCCATTACGATGGAGCACGTACATACAAAGGTCTATTAGATTACTTGTTTAATTCTTGACCGCGGCAGGAGCTGTTTGTAATCTAAGTTGTAAACTAAATCTTGGGACTGCCTCACATATCCCCCGTAAGCTGGGTTCGGTTGCTATTTGAATGCTTCTCCGACGACCACGAATTAGTATGCGCGCTTCATTCGGACACTGCGTTGGCCTCAACGGACTATTCCTACCTACCTATTCTGCTGAAATATACTAAATATGAAATATAACATATAGACAAATACTAGAACACACATATTATACTTACAAAATAATTCTGTATTTATTCTAAATTTTTTTAATGTTCATTAAAACAATTTGTTCTAAATAATAAAAATAAAATTATTGTTGTTTTTATTTATTGCCAACATGACTAAGTAAGCTCACGACTCATTCACTGTGAGCCGGTTAGAGTCGAATATGAAGTCCACAGAAATCATAACGTGAATACTATGACCCATCTGGAAACATGAGGTCGAAGTTTAAATTGCTTTGTAGCTGTCCTTCTCTTCAAATCGGTGAAATGAACGACGGTTTCGTTCCAGAAAAGGATAGAATTGTAGCTATACTATGGGCTTACTTTACGCCGCCGTACTACCAGCGACTACGCTTATCGCTATGAATCGGTTAGAGTCGAATTCATGTCCACAGACATTATAACGTGAATACCATGACCCATCTGGAAACATAAGGTCGAAGTTTAAATTGCTTTGTAGCTGTCCTTCTCTTCAAATCGGTGAAATGAACGACGGTTTCGTTCCAGAAAAAGATAGAATTGTAGCTATACCATGGGCTTACTGTACGCCGCCGTACTACCAGTGACTACGAGAAGTTATATGTTTTATTGATTATATTTCGATTAGACGATCTTATTCCTTCATTATGGAAGTCGTTAGACTACCAGTGCTAAGTACGTATTTAATTTAAAAAATTGATACCGGTCTGCGGAATTTTAACACGCCACATTCGCATCGCTTAATACGAATACATCGGCCGTCTTATCATTTAGGCCACGACGACTTCGTTTATAAGATAAAAATATATTGAGACCGTTGACCACTTCTTCTTTAATCGTTATTTTGTGGTGTCTATAAGTTCTGCTGACCACTTAACAGCAGAGAACAATAAATTCAGCAGACAAGCTAATCGCTTCGTGATCTTAAGAAGTCATCGCTACTCATCAAACAACGACAATGCCAACCCGCGTATTCTGCTTAAAATTTGTTCAAAAACAAAATGCTTGTGCAGCGGAAAGCACACAGCATTTTCCAAACATTTCCAAAATTTAGTCCTTGAGATAGGAGGTCGAAATTACAATAGGTAGGGACTATATTGGCGATAGATCTTACAAGCAATATTTACGTATTTATTTAAAATGTTGGTACCTGTCCCTGAATTCCGGCCTCGGGATATCATCACATCACTCTGTTTAAATAAACCGCTGAGTTAAATATTGAATCTGTATTTTAACTCCGCATTAACTACAATAAAATATTTCAAACATACAATTTTTTTTATGACGTCACATCTTACCCATAAAATTTCTTAATTTGTAATGGAATTTGCTACAGAATAAACCCTTGGCTTGGTTCAATTTGTAAGCGGGATCTTGGGATTCCCTCATTTTGTGTATTACAGAACTAGTACGGAATCATTCCGGAGCCGCCAGGATATGTAAATATGGATTCAAATACGCATTCGAGCGAATTAATGTCTTGGCTTACACAAACTACTGTTTAAGTTTTGTTAGCTTTACTTTTTCTATCGTTAAAATAACATATTGATGATTTTATTTGCCCTAAAAGTCAATTTAGTACCAAAACTGATTATTACTACAGATGCTCGTAGACATTAGCATTGTCAGGAAGACTGGTTGCCGCAAATTGACATGAATGTCTCTAATACGCTTTTATTCGCTTCAGACGTATGTATGTTTGTAACGGAATCTTTGAACATGATTTTGACCCCCTTCAAAACGTCGGATTAACTCGAAATTTGGTGTACTTATTAAGGACTGATGATAATTCAATATTAAAAAAATTCGTTATAAATATTTTATTAACAGATGTGAGTACAAGGGCTATTTTGATAATATCTTGAAAAGCACCCCACGCTTTTTTACAATAAAATCATTTTTTCCTACACTATTTCTAATTTAAATTTATTTTCTATTTGTTAGTTGGATTTTCTATAAAAGCGTATTTTGTTAGTTTTTTTAAACTATTATTTATTTTAGACATGTCACGGCATGATGTTATGTGGTTATCGGAATATCACAACATGAATTCAACCGCCTACATGAAAATCTGTCATAACTGTATGATGCGATGATAGTATGCATGATGCTCAATGGATTCCAGCACCAAAGAAAAAAAAAGCAGCCACTATCATTTGACGGTGTAGATGAAGTGCCACTGCTTTCACTGTGAATAAATTATCTTAGTTCTGTACAATATTATACAAAAGTAAACTGAGCATTAGATTAGGCCAATGCTCCTTAGTGAAACAAAAAAAACTGTGCCGATGAACAAAAAGGTTATAGTTTCGAGCTAAGCCTATCTGAAATTCAAGAATATGCTTGGCAGCAACTTAGCCCATGTGTTGAAAGTCTTAAAAGAGCTAAAAATCACGTTGCTTGCATCCTAAGCTGAATGCGGATTCAAAATTTAAGAAACACTTTCTAGTACGCACGCATTACCGATGACCATTCTACATCAAAATGAGGGGCCATTACATTTTTCTGAACAGGGTGTGAGTAAAGTTGCTTAAAATATCATATTAGGCAGACTGTTCTTTTTAAATACACTTTCTCTGATCGAAGATAGTTTTAAGCACTGGATAAAGGAATCAGACCCACTTAATGAAGATGATGTTGAAACTAACTGCGTTCCTTCCTCTACTCGTGATGCTAAAATCAAATACAGCAGCTCTGAATCAGTCTACAAAACTCAAAAAACATTAAAAAAACGTTTACAGACTTGATTCCGAAAGTACCTAGCCATTATTGTGAAGAGATTTCAATTCAGCTAAATGTTAAGTCAAAGCTCGCCCAAGAAACTCTTAAGCTGTCAAATCGATTCATTTTGACCTCTGTCAGAATTATGAAGAAATTGAATCTAATTTCAAGTCTATAAGACACGGTAAGAAAGGGGATCCAGTTATAGGGGATATAAGGGGGCTCAAATATTTACCAGATGAGTCTGTGTTATACAAGCTGCAACACGACGATGAATACTACCCCAAAGAAGAGCTACTACTGGTCGAGAAATATTCACTCAACAATCGACCCCTTAATATTACGGAAAGAAAATCTTGAGATCTTGTTCAACAAAAAATATACCTAAAAGTCAATCCATTCATTAATATTTGTTTCCTTTATTAAACATTACATTATGTATTTTTGGTAACTCGCGTAAATCTTTAGAAGGTATTTGTTATATGTTTACGCTATATCTTAGCAAATAATTATTATTTTCCGATAATGTTATTGTTTCCGATAATGTATTGTATTTTCCGATAATGTTACTTTAGGATTGATTCCATAACAGGCTGTTTCTGTTAAGCGTTCGAAAAATCTTGTTCTACGAACATAATTATGCTAAACAAGGTAGCTATTAAATGCTAAGTGTTTGCACAAACACAGTTGTATAGAGAGTACGGCTGACACAAAGTTCCGAAGTGGTCTCTTACGTATCTTGATGTAGTTTCCCTTATCTTAGGCCCGGAGAGCATTGTTTCCATTAGAACTAAAACAAGAGGCAACCGCGCCTACTATATTAAGGTGTTCTTGCGAGGTTCGTGTCTTGTATGCACTGCAACTATGTCGGTGACTTCTAACTTGATTACGAATTGAAATCAGATTAATGTTTGTGATGATCAAATGCAAACAATTCGAGCGCTAAATTAGAGTGCTAAATTTTGAAGCCGAATTAGATTGTTATTTATGGTACGTATATGCGAAAAGCCTTGACCGTTTTACTTATTAAATTTAGCAAAAAAAAAAGTAGTATCTTAGATTCAGATCAGATTCAGATTCAGATCAGGACCAGTGAACCACTTTTCCTACAATTTCAGTATGTATAGAATACATTAACCTTATGGAAATGACAATGTCAGTAGATTAGGGGTTAGCTTTCAAACCATTTTTTTCATAAACAAAATGAATCGTGCAAGTGTGTCGGGGAACATATTACTTCTATCGACAGGAAAAACTGAGTTGATCTTAAATTGTAAAAGGTAACAGGCTATTAAAATTACGGACGATGAACTAAAATGTAACGCAAATTCGCAGTACTGGGAGGCAATTTAAAAATTTGCTCCGGAGGCGATACCTAGTTGTGTATATTACGCGCGCGAGATATGCAAGCGGACGCCACGAACGCCCGTGAGAAATGTGCTACAAAGCTACGAGAACTGTTTGGTATTTAATTTTTTATAATTATATGATGGAATAAAACAAAAATATATATATTGAAGTCGTCTTGGATTAAAACGCCCGTTGTATTCGTGTCAAGCGATGTGACTGTGCCAGTGTTCGAATCCCGCAGGTAAGTAGCAATTTTTCTAATGAAATGTCAATTTTTCTATAATTTATAATGAAATAATAAAAAAAAAATGTAATGAAAATATAATAATTTGCGTAACTACTGGTGGTAGGGATTCTTGTGAGCACGCTCTGGTAGGTATTAGCACGCAGTCTAATTCTGCCATGAAGCAGTAATGCGTTTTGGTTTGAAGGGTGGGGCGGCTGCTATACTGTAAAATTTACATTTGGCCATGATTTTGTGCATCCATCTAACCGAATAAATAAAAAATAATATAAAAAATTCTTGTAATACACAGAGGTTCGTTGTGTTTCTACTTTTTTGTAATGTGCAGCAATGTAAACACCCAGCAGATATTTTATTCTAACGATTTCGGTATCCAGTTAAAATGCTATGCGGTATTCAAACTCTTGAAGTCGTCGTGGCCTAACGGATAAAACGTCCGGTGCATTCGTATGTAGCGATGCACCGGTGTTCGAATTTTTCTGATGAGATACGTACTCAACAAATGTTCACGATTGACTTCCACGGTGAAGGAATAACATCGTGTAATAAAAATCAAACCCGCAAAATTATAATTTGCGTAATCACTGGTGGTAGGACCTCTTGGGAGTCCGCACGGGTAGGTACCACCACTCCGCCTATTTCCGCCGTGAAGCAGTAATGCGTTTCGGTTCGAAGGGTGGAGTAGCCGTTGTAACTATACTGAGACCTCAGAACTTATATCTCAAGGTGGATGGCGCGTTTACGTTGTAGGTGTCTATGGGCTCCCGTAACCACTTAACATCAGGTGGGCTGTGAGCTCGTCCATCCATCAAGCAATAAAAACTAAAAAGAAATAAAAAATAATCTGTTATATGTTTGTTTCAATGTTACATCGGTACGTTGTTCATTTTTCTTTTCGGCTTGAAGTTAATCGTTATGTAGCTGATACTTCTGGCATACGGTGAACTTTATCTTTATCTTCTGCCGTCTTATTCTATTAGAAGCCAATTGAATAAATTGATTCTTAATGAATTTAATTATTCTTATTCATTGACTCGTTAGTTAGTTCATACATTATATACTTAATACATACATTGCTTTTTATTTAGTGGCTCCGGTAATAATTGTTGTAGATACATGTTTTAGGTCCTAATAACTTATATTTGTAATCATGACATGATGACTCCACATGCCAACATAATGTTTATATAGCGATAAGATAAAGTTTGCATTGTTTGAATTTTTCCTTTGATATGCAACAAATATTCTACTAGCGCAATATACATTTAAATCTTGATACACCACGAGAGTGTTCGAGTTTTTTTTTTTTTTTTGCCCTTGTAGGCAGCATACGGCCCACCTGATGGTGAGTGGTTACCGTTGCCCATTGACTTCAGCAATGCCAGGGGCAGAGCCAAGCCGCTGCCTACCTTATTTTTATTTATCTTATGCGTTTGTAGATCTGTATTGTGGTGTTATAGAAAAATGATTATTCTTAATTTGTAAAAAAAAAGCGTGTATCTGAACATAATTAGGTCTGTGGCACTTCCTGCGGCGGATGCGGACCGAGGGACGCGAAGTTGACTTGATTGGAAACCCTATTCCATATTTATTATGGGCCTATTTTGTCATGTTTATTGACGCGCCTGTCGGGATATAACCTGGCTTATTAGGAGAGTTTTAAAGTAACATTATTGATTAATCTACATCCAATTTAATACTTTATCTTTTCTGTAATATTAGCTAAGATGGGCAGACGACGCTACGGCTAACTTTACGCTAGTGGTATTTGCAGCGCACATACACAAAATAACACAAGCTATTTACTACGCTACAGAAGTGTGCGTTTAAAAATGTCAGCTGAATTGAACTAAATCTAGACATAATTTACTACTTATCTTGGCATTAACGCGCTTTCAGTGCACAGTTTATATATGACACTAATACTACTAATGCTACTACTACTACTATAAATACTATTACTACAAAATAATATATTACAACTTCACTACTGTTCAGTTTATATATTACAAATCCCTAAGGACAGTTTACAAAAACATGGTTGTGTAGTATTTCGAGACAGTTGCAGCGATTTTGTATTCGTATTTTTTGCATAGAGCACTCAGCAATAGGTAGCCGCATTATTGAGGTTCATGAGCGACGAAAACCAGTCAACATTAAGTGGGCCCTATGTATGTTTGTACAACTGTTGTGTGGTTCAAAGGCTTGTTTTAATTTAACTACTTAGCATTAAGTGGGCGTGAGCACGTCTGAGAAGAGTAAAACAGTACAAGAAATTTATTTGAAGATTGCTTTCAAAAATAAAATGAGACTTACTTTTAGAAACTATAAACATATTTTCCTTGACAAATTTCTGAAAAACGTAGTACACTGATAGTTAATATTTTCCGGATGCGAGAGGTTTACAGAGAAAACACTTAATGTGGGGTCGAAAGCCTATCAACAAGCGAACAGCACGACTTGAAGACGGTGCGATGATTGAGCCTCGTTCACACGCAAAAAAATACTATTATAACGAACGTTTTTAGTCGAAATATTTGGAACATTTTAACTTGTGATTTCTTATTATAAATAATTCTTTTTACGCAGTTTGACATATTTACGGAAAACCCGGTGACGTCTAAATTTCACTTAAGCTCAGAGAAGTGAAACAGACAAATGAGGTAGTGGTTTTTACTGGTGGTAGGACCTCTTGTGAGTCCGCGCGGGTAGGTACCACCGCCCTGCCTATTTCTGCCGTGAAACAGTAATGCGTTTCGGTCTGAAGGGTAGGGCAGCCGTTGTAACTATACTGAGATCTTAGAACTTATATAGGTGGATGGTGCATTTACGTTGTAGATGTCTATGGGCTCCAGTAACCACTTAACACCAGGTGGGCTGTGAGCTCGTCCACTCATCTAAGCAATAAAAAAAGTTGCCTCAAACACATAACCGCTGTGTAATCCTTCAAATTTTCATCCACGATTGAATTTGTAGCAGAAATAGGACAGTCGCACGTGTCCGGGCCCGCTTAAGTGTCTCCTATAGCAATTCCGAGTTTGTTTTTAATATCACAAATTGATTAGTAGCTTGCGCGAGTGCTATAACCGGTTTTGCCGTTCAAGCGTAGCGGGGTGTTTGAGCGGTTCAGGACAGGCCCGGAAGCGTTGTTAAAGACATTATTATCCGGCCGGTCGCGCTGCAAATAAATCGTCTGCCGAGCGGGCGCTCTTTCGATTATCTTCAAATCTTCATTACACCGACGTATGCTCTCACGCCTCTTGCACAGTTTTATTATGACTAGAGGTGAAATTAAGCGCTGATTGTTATGGAAAATTGGTATCGGCGTAGATACGATCGTTGTTTTTTTAAAAAAAAATCGATTTCAGGATTTCAGGATAAGTTATTTTTGTTGTGATTACTTAATTTTTTAGAATGCTTCAGAGTCTCTGTTAATAATACAACTTTTCCGCAACCTAATTGAAGGTAGGGGATATCCATTTTACAATAAAATTCGACTTTAGGTATGAATGTTACGCAGTATTCGTGACGTCTGTGGGCTCTGGTATTATAATAATATTATATTTAACATCAGTGAAACCGCGAGCTCATTTATTCATACACTCAATAAAATTTACGTAAAATGTTCTAAGTAAAACAGATCGCATAAATATTGTTTGTTTATCATTTATTTAAGGGATTTCGTCCGCAGCGAGAAACGCGCACTTCTAGGGGAAAAATCCATCAGTGTTATATGCTTTTTAAATAAATAAATAAATATAAAATAAACATAAATAAATATTATAATTCTAATTAGAAGAAGTCTTAAAAGTATCTATACTAATATTATAAAGAGGAAAGATTTGTTTGTTTGTTTGTTTCGAATAGGCTCCGAAACTACTGGACCGATTTGAAAAATTCTTTTTCCATTAGATTAGCCAACATTGTCCCTGATGAACATAGGCTACTTTTTTTTTTTTTTTTTTTTTTTTTTTTTTTTTTTTTTTTTTTCCATGTGTGTTTTAATGTTTAGGAAGCGAAGAGAGGGCGGGTCGCTAGTGCTATAATAAAATAACTATAAATAACAAAAATAACATTAATCTGATCACGCTCACAACTATTCAAATTATAGCTTGAGATATTTTTCCGGTGCTGAAAAACTCGATCAGACTTTTCAATTTCATATAAGACTTACAATAATTAGGGATTCAAGATTGCAGGAAAAGCGAACATGTTTCACAAACTCTATGAGAAATGAAACTTGTACTCTCGATAACAAACTTTTAATGAAACACAGTTAGCTGATCTTCGTTGGCTTGTTTAGGTTAAAAATTAAAATAACTTCTGTTTTATTTTGCGTAGTTTTAAGATCTATCTAATTTAAAAAAAAAACTCCCGAAGAAATCACTGAAATACTAGTGGTAGGACCTCTTGTGAATCCGCACGGGTAGGTACCACCACCCCGCCTATTTCTGCCGTGAAGCAGTAATGCGTTTCGGTTTGAAGGGTGGGGTAGCCGTTGTGATTATACTGAGACCTAAAAACTTATATCTCTAGGTGGGTGGCGCATTTACTTTGTAGATGTCTATGGGCTCCAGTAAACAGTTAACATCAGGTGGGCTGTGAGCTCGTCTACCCATCTAAGCAATAAAAAAAAACATTGTTCGATTTAATGTAAACTAGTGGTCCCGCAGTAGTCGAAATTCGACTACAATTATTAAATAGTTAATGTAAAATTTACAATCTACAAGTCGAAAAAATCACGCACGAAACCGGCAAATGGCAATTTTTCAAAAAATTATTTGACCTCATTTTTATGAACTCCATCCAGATATTAAACCTCCAAATTCTAGATAAATTCAAAATTTCAGTTGTCGAACGTAATGTAACAAGTATAAATATTGATAATAATAATAATATTTAAATCTTTGCTGTGACTTTTTTCCACTAGAACGATTGTAACCGTCTAGTTGCAAATTACAGTCTGGAATCTGGATAAAGAAAAGTTTTTCATTTTTACGAGCCGCTCTAAACTTTGCCTCGGGAGCACTTTAGACGGACCTATTTTACGGGATGCACGAGATTAGAAGTAGCTCTTTACTGCCAACAAAACTTCATATCATATGATGGTGTTTCCATAGACAGGAGTAATGTAATGTGTTTAATGTTATCTAAGGCTTCAGAGGGAAAATTGTTTTAATTCTTAATTTCGTTTTTTATTTCTACCTATGTCTTCTTTATTTAAATTATTAATAGGTTTCTTTCCGAAAAAATGTAATCCATTTAGAGGTATTTTTAATACCGAGATGGACAATCGAGCTCATAACTATCGAGTGTGATAGGAAAATATACGAAATTTTAATATGGTTAGTTATTTGCATTATTTTTACATAGATTATTTCTGTGTATTTTTATAGTACAAGTTCATGATCCTCTTCAGCCCATAGAAATTACAGCGTGAACGCCGACACCCATCACGAGATATGCGATTGTAATCTCAACTTGTTGTAGAACTGCTAACTTAGCTAGCTTAGTTAGCTTAGCAATTGGAGACCCGGCAGGCTGGTTCTGACCCAGCGGAGTATCCCGGAACACCAGCGGCATATCCCGGGCGTTATGGTAGGGCTGCCGTACCGCGGAGATCGACGTAGTTGGTCGTCGACTATTGCCTCGACGACCCGACGGTCGGGCGTCCTCGGGATGGTGCCGCGAGTCTGGTTGTAGTGTTGACCGCGGGAAACCTCTACTCTGACCCGGTTCTCCCCTGGACGGAGATCGGACGTTGGGTGTAAGAGTGTAGGGGGGTCGTTTAGTGCGGTAGGGGCCTAAAACTCTTTGGGCCCATGGTCTGCTCTCAACAATCGTCAAGTCCTACATACCCCGCGCTCCCCCTTAGGCGCGGGGACCTCGTAGGAGGTTCTGCCCAGGTCTCGAAAAAAAAAGCTTCCAATCGGAGCACACAAGTATTTTATGACAGAAATATGTTCCTTAACTATACTGGCTCACAAAATGTCCTACAAATAGGAAATACGATCACAGTAAGCTGGTGTGACACTCGGAGAACGTTGCTGCCACACTCCGGTAAATCTTTCACTTCCTTTTTAGGACGTCTACAAGAAAAAATAAAAACACTACACTATCGTTTATGATACACCGCAACATATGCACATGTTTTCATCCATAATTACCGTAATGTTATTGCAAGAACTCTTTTTTAGCACCGTCTTTTATACGTCCAGTTTTTTCCCCTACCTAATCTTTGGTAGCTTATAGGGCTATTCCAACTACGTGCGGACCGGTAGGTGACTCGCGGACTCAACCTGAGAGACTGCTAACACTAGCCCTAGCAAGAGCAGTGCTTCGCTGAATCTACTACCGGATCGAAATGGCGACCCACTGAGAAGATCCGACGAGAAACTCAGTGGGTTAGACGTTCAGTGTTTGCACTGCATTTGTTTTTTTCTGTTTCGGTATGCAATAAAGTATGCTCTGATCTACGCTATATTCTATTCTATATTTAATACGCTTATCGAAGTCCATATGTATCGTAAAAGGAACGTCGCGGACTTTAAACATTCTAGGCTATTTTTCAACTATACTACCGCCTATACCTACCTATACTACTACTACATAACTACTACCACTATTGCTGATGATAAATTGATGTTGAATTGGTTTTCCGTCCATTTATTATTCTGATATATGGTCGCTTCTAACTATTCAGTATAATTTTTGCAATTCAAGAAATTTTATTATATACCTCATTAATAGCTGGATGAATTATGTTCATGATAAGAGCAAACGAGTGATAGGCGCGGTCGACGGATATTGATTTACTGGAGGCAGCGGAGCCCAGTTCCGGTTGCAGCCTCCGATATACCATATTAGCTTTGTATTCCTGGCGCTGGCTAATTAATTTTACCGAGCCCAACTTTATAATGTGCCCGCGCTAACTATACCGCACAGTTTTAAGTGCCTATTAGGGAAACAGGATGTCTAGAATTACTTAGTATACATCGATTCCGAGGTTTAACTATGAGAAAATTATTGTTTCCTGTTTATTCAGGAATAGACAGTG
The DNA here is from genome assembly GCF_003987935.1 of Bombyx mandarina. The sequence goes on from NW_021011580.1 coordinate 202,342, forward strand.
GTCCTTTGATATAATTGATTTAGGTATATACTTGTTATTTTATTAAAACGATGAGGACTAATATTTACACTTCACAAATAAATAATGACCTTTTGAATTTTTTTTGTTTATTTCACGAATTCGTGGGATTAATAGAAATCTATGCGTAGTGTCCGTGTAATGCTATTGAAACGTTTGATATGGAATTAAGGGTATAAATAACATCAGAGGTACGTCACAAATGGATGAACCGTGTGGGACGGGACGACACATGAATGTATGAATTAATGGATACGGTAAATTTATTGATGTTTTTTTTTATGAATATTAACGAGAATGGTAGAAACATATCTGATTTTTTAATGGGTTTAAACTGATTTACTGATAAAGATCGTTTTATATATATTTATTTTTACATGTTTTTTATTTAAAATGCGCTCTCTTTGATCTGTAATATTTATTTATCAACAACCGTTGTCATGAACTCTCATTATTTTCAAAATTGATTTTCCTACAAATAGCTGTACGTATTTAATAATTATTGGGAATTTAAACCTTGCTAAAATCCATGGCTATGCTAAGATATATCTAACAATAAAAATATTGAATTTCTCTTATTCATAATTACCCTTTTTTGTTGCTTTTGTTGACCTGAACTAGACTACGATATTCATGATGAAAAGTAGTCACAATCTCTCATGGACCTCAGCAATGACATAGCCAAGGTTTTGCCTGCCGCTAAAAGCCCCCAGGTACTAGGCGCTTAATTTTAGTGAACCGGAGGATGATAGTAATGTTGTAATTTACAAGTATCGTCTAATGATTGAAATTCGACCATAATGAAATCACTGACACCTCAAGATTTAGATTTAGTCAGTGTATAAATTTTTTTCTTTTGTTTATTAGTCAAATTTTGAAAATATGTACTAGATATTTTCAATGAATATATTATTCATATATGTATGCTAATAGTCTCCTCAAACTTATATATAAATATAATTACATAAATTATTAAATAATTTCAAAAACAAGTCAGCAGCTATTAAACAAAAAGAAATGAAATTGTTTGATATAGAGAGAGGAGACAATGAACCTTCATTTATTTTTACTTTATTTTTACATAGATTAAAGTGTTGTTTTGAACCTTACCATTTATTTACAAATATTGAAATTATAATAATTTGTAACTCCCTTAAAAATGAATCGGTAATCTCTGATCCTTTTTTTGCATACTTTCTATTCTAAAAATATCGAAACATTCCTTTAATTTATCCATTCTCGGTTAGATATGAGCAAGGGCTTAACAAACAGCGGGCTGGATGGGCGCGATTCTCTCACTCGACAGATCACCTGAAAGTGTACCACTTAATAACTCACATCCTCTGCCGGTTCACTGGGCATTCGTTGGATCGTCACATATCTCTAAATATGGTCGTCGAAGCGTGGCATGTGCTACACTGCCACAGGGCCGCGGGATTAAGGTTTCTAGATATGTATGTATGTGACTGGGCTATTATATAAACTTGTATGCGTTAAAATGTAAATTTTATCTTTTAATAATTAATGTTTGTCTGGCTGTCTTTAAAATTGAAGTTTGTAGTTTAACTAACTATAATACATTTTTATTTATTATTGAAGTATTACTGGTGGCCCGGAGGCTTTTCCAGTTTCACCAGGACAGGTGGGCGAGCAAAGGCTCAATCAGGAGGGGTGGGATTTGCTAACAGCTGCCCGAGCGCCTCCGAAGGACTAACAACTTAAGAGAGCTTCTTCGCGAATGAATCTACTACCGGATCGAAATCGCGACCCGCTGAAAAGATCGGGCGAGAAACTCAGCGAGCTGATTCATGGGTTAGGTTGCACGTCGAACTCTTTGTCGAGCTCGACGAGTACGGTTACCGGGGTCCCTAAGCCTGCACCTAGTGTTAGAGCTGAAGACGTCCAAATACATTCATGAATTTAATAGACTATTATGAAAACTGTCGAGTTCATTATTTCCGATTAAAACCTAATTCGTCAATATTTTGAATTCGAGAATTCCAAATTACTTATGAATTTATATGTCGTAAATGGACTCAGCTATTCATGTCAAATGAAAACATATTAGTAACATTATGGTAATAAAAGAGCTTGTACCGAGAACGTTCTGAACGTTTACATAATTAGAATAAAGTTCATGAAACTATTGAAGAGTTTAATAATATTCATCGGGCGCGGCCAATTTTCCGGGCGAGCGACGTCGCGTCTTTGATCAGCAGAGACTACCCCGAGAATAGTCGAATTGATTAGCTAACTACGGCTTAACAAGCCTTTCGATAGGTCTCAACTGAATTTTTATACATTGTTATAAGTTTAATACGAAACATTTCTGCTTTGTCGAGCAGATATAATTAAAAATGCCTTTTCTCCATTCATATTGTTATGTATTTTTAATACGCTTTTATTAGCTTCAGACGTATGTTTGTAACGGAATCTTTGAACATGATTTTGACCCCCTTCAAAAGGTCGGATTAACTCGAAATTTGGTATACTTATTAAGGACCGATGACAATTCAATATTCAAGATATTTGAAAAATAATAATTGAAAAAATTGATATTCAACTAAAAAATGAAAAATAAATAATTGTTTAAAAAAACTAACTAAATACTCTTTTATAGAAAATCCAACTAAAAAATAGAAAATTAATTTTAATAAATTTGAATTAAAAATAGTGTAAGAAAAAATGATTATATTGTCAAAAAAGCGTGGGGTGCATGGTATCAGTAGTTATAAATATTTTATGAACAGATATGAGTAGAAGGGTTATTTTGATAATATCCTGAAAAGCATCCCACGCTTTTTTTACAATAAAGTCATTCTTACACTATTTTTAATTGAAATTTATTAAAATTTATTTTCTATTTTTATAGTTGGATTTTCCATAAAAGCGTATTTTGTTATTATAGTTTTTTTAAACTATTATTTATTGGCTATATTTATCGCTTAAGCACACATCGCAACCTATACAAGTTCGGGAGTTCACTAAAAGCATTTTCCAAAATACTTGTTTTCCGAAGTAATTCAATTTTACACCCCAAAGCAAGCAAGTCGTAGGACGTATAGATATTTCGTTTGTTTTGGTGTGAGTAGTGACACGCCGAGGGCTCTGAACCAATCCCTTCAGGCGAAGGGCACGGGTTGAGACTCGTCTTAGAGAGGTACCTTTTACATATTACTTCCAGCATGTGTACAAGTAATTATGCGTTAACAACGATCACAATAATCACGTTCCTGGTGTAGTGAAACGAATTCATCTAATACATACATCATGTACTATCTATATGTAATATCTCTGCTGCATTATATATTTTCATACAAAATAATTGGCAAGAAGCAGATTTATTTTTTCTCTTTTTCCGTATGTTTTTTTGTTTGCTAATTTTTGTAGGTCAATGTCTCAACCGTAACAGAAAAATCGATAAGTGAACTAAATTTATAAGCATTTACGGTAACAATATCTACTATGGATTTTCATGTGAATCTAATGTTATATAGTTGAACACCCATTTTGTACACATTAACAGTGATAGATTGAATTTATCGCAGTTTAGCCACTCTTTGCAGCTCCAGAAGCGTTATTCGGCGGAAAATTTTGAGGTGAACATTTTGAGAGGAAAAATACTTACGATGTTTTTTTGTAGACAGATCAAAGAGCTCTAAGAATAACCCACTACGGCTTTGTCACATGAAAGCGCTTCTGACGATTCGCGATATAAACCCATAACAATTGTGTATTAGTCACGACAATTATTTGAATCTGTTCTTTTTTTTTTTTATTGCCCTTGTAGGCAGACGAGCATACGGCCCACCTGATGGTGAGTGGTTACCCTCGCCCATGGACTTCAGCAATGCCAGGGGCAGAGCCAAGCCGCTGCCTACACACTTTTTACTGGTGGTAGGACCACTTGTGAGTCCGCGCGGGTAGGTACCACCGCCCTGCCTATTTCTGTCGTGAAACAGTAATGCGTTTCGGCTTGAAGGGTGGGGCAGCCGTTGTAACTATACTGAGACTTTAGAACTTGTATCTCAAGGTGGGTGGCGCGTCTACGTTGTAGATGTCTATGGGCTCCTGTAACCACTTAACACCAGGTGGGCTGTGAGCTCGTCCAACCATCTAAGCAATCAAAAAAAAAAAAGCACTCGGCTACATTTACAAATTTTTTTCGCCTCTCCGTATTATCGAAGCGTAAATCGACTCTAAATCACTTACCTTTCAATCGAATGGTGAGATGAGGTAGTGCTGCCACTTAATCGACACTTATTGAGCGAACTCGAGGACTCTTCGGCTGAGCGTTACGCTGCTAATACTATTGACGAAGTAGCTCTTCATGCCCGTGAATCCGTTTTATTGGTCGTTCACACTGAACTCGGCTTTTCGTCCTTCTAAACTGTATGCATTTAACTGTTTATTTTGTCTTTATAGAGTAGTCCATATCGTAACAAAAGTTATATGATATTTTGTATACGTTTGTAAATAATATAATAAATAAAATATGTATTATTAGTTAATTTAACTATTTTCGGTTGTTTCAAACATCGTTCCACATTTATTTCGGAATATCAACTGATTTGGAAAACCAGTGTATGATCGCGCGTGTTTAGTGGGTGAGCGACAATACTGGAATGCGTGAGCGCATGTCACGGGTCGTGGGGTCGCTTCCGGGTCGCACCCTTCCGGTTCGCGGGCGCCGCTTACCGCTGACTACACCAACCGTGACTGTTCATGGTAACCATCCACTGTAATGTCCCATTGTCATATAATAAATAGTCAGAATCAGTCATAGAAACCGTTGTGAACCAATGTAATCCTTTGTTTAGAAAGATTTTTACGGTTATTAAGTTGAGGCAACATATGTATAATGAAATAGTTGATTTTATGTTAGGATAGCCTATATATATATATTTTATTGCTTATGTGTGTGGACGAGCTCACAGCCCAACTGGTGTTAAGTGGTTACTAGAGCCCATAGACATCTACAACGTAAATGCGCCACACACCTTGAGATATAGTTCTAAGGTCTCAGTATAGTCACAACGGCTGCCCCACCCTTCAAACCGAAACGCATTACTGCTTCACGGCAGAAATAGGCGGGGCGGTGGTACCTACCCGTGCGGACTCACAAGAGGTCCTACCACCAGTAATNAACTTATATCTCAAGGTGGGTGGCGCATTTACGTTGTAGATGTCTATGGGCTCCAGTAACCACTTAACACCAGGTGGGCTGTGAGCTCGCCCAGCCATTAAAGCAAAAAAAAAAAAAAAAAAACATATGTATATTGAAATAGTTGATTTTATGTTAGGATAGCCTATATATATATATATACACATACATTACAGTATTTATACTGCCTAAATGTTCCGATGAACGCATGTCTTTAGACAAGATGGTGGTTCCTACCCTTGTGGGTTTACAGGACGTTTTAAGGTCAGATTTGTAAATTATGCGGGTTTGATTTTCAGCACACGATGTTCTTACAAAAGACGTTGGTTGGACCGGTAGCGATGCGATGCCACAGTAATGTAGGTATATTTATATCGCTGTAGTCGGCATTGTATCGGCGTGAAAAGCGCACAGTTTTCGATTGCGATTAAAAGCTTATTAAAATGTTATATTTAGAAGAAGAGACATTCCATATGCCACAGTTTTCGACAGTCTTGTCTTGTCTTGTCTTAGTCTTGTGTTTATCGTATAATGCATTCGAAGACTGGTCAGTGCAATGGCTGGACGGCGAATGAGTACCAAATTTTTATTTTTTTTAATTTTTACTAACAATCACGCCACGATAACTGGTCCCGTATTCAGTTCGTAAAGAACTTGTGTTACAGGTAACAGATAACGGAAATAAATATAAGATTTTTATTACACAAATACATATAATATTTTAATATACACCCATAACCCTGGAAAGACATTTATATTTATCATACAAATATCTTCCCTTGGCGGGATTCGAACCCGCGACCCCCTTGTGTAGTGACCATGTCACTTACCACTACACCAGACGGCCGTTTAAATGGTTCCGTAGTCAGTATTACAAAACAATAGACTAACGAATTTACAACCAGGACGCACACGGGAATTGTTATCTTAAGTAGTTTGTCTTATCTGTAGCCCAGTGAAACGTTGTCGATAAGCTTTGCGTTATTGACGGCAAAATTTGAGTATCTGAGAGGCATATTTACAAGAAAAAAAACCCTATACATTGCCTCTTGGCTTTGTATTGGTACAGTTCGAATCATGTGAGACGATTTTATTGAAGCCGCTTACTAGTTTTGAAACTTGTTTTGAATATCATGTTTATGAAACTCAACTAATTTGTACACCAATTAAAAATCAAAACAATTAGACTAATAAGCTCAACCGATCACTAAGAGTTCCATTAATTTATAGTAGATCTAATTATCGTCACATTTTAAACCATTTTAAACCAACCAAACCAACCAACTAGTGCTCGTAAGCCTCACTCGGCTTTTTTTTAATGTTTCAAAATAAAGTGTTGTGAAAAAAGAGAATGTAACTTTTGTAAATGAGCTCTGAAGATTGTTGATTTTTTAATATTATTGACATAATTCAGCAAAAGGATTTCCGCTTGCAAATATAAGAATTATAATTTTATTCGTTTTCAGCATGTGTTAACAAATTAACGGATTAGGTTATAATACAATAAGTATTCTCAGTTTTTAATAACCTTTTTTGTACTTTACTTAAAATAAATATGATGTGTGTTAGTAATAGAACTGTAATTATTACAATATTTTTTTTGTACTAACTACTAACATTATAAACGGACCAATTCATTTTATTGCAATATAATGTTTCGTGATATGTCGTACATGTGCTTCGCTCTAGTAATTACATAGGTACTTCATTATAGTATGGCCGTGAGCTTGACGTGAGATGGGCAAACATCTACGACACTAAAAATCCTTTTACTTATTGAATTGAAGAACTTTAGGAAAAATATGAACGTTACAATTTGGGTGGCGCATTTACGTTGTAGATGTCTATGGGCTCCAGTAACCACTTAACACCAGGTGGGCTGTGAGCTCGTCCATCCATCAAAGCAATAAAAAAAAAAATTACGACTTCATAGTTTACAAAAGAACAAACTAGAACAGAGTGTGAATAGTGTTCAGTTAGAGAAATTTAAATTTAGCTCCAAATCAATGACACCATTCACATACTGTGAAAGGTCACCGGAGCATTCGTAGCCTTTATCAATCGCTATTCACGTGTTCGAATTTCGTCAATACAACGCGGTGGTTATTCAGAGGAGATCGGAAACAATTAGACAACAGTGGCATTGGGCAGCCGAGCGCATATCCGCGCACTGTCCCACTGCTTTACTCGCGTAATATTTTGCACCGGACTTCGACGTTAAACTGTAATAACGCACATAAGAGCACAATTGCTTCTGAACTCTTTGGCATCCAAATAAAGATCAAAATACTAAATCAAAACAGAAGCACGGCCGTGTCAATTTTTGGTTTGTTTTATTTTACATGTATTCTGAACTGCTCACTGGTTCAGTAATTGCATAGTTATGTTTATAATATACATTGTAATCAAATTTTGTGGTCAAATGTATGAATAAAGCCTTTTTTTAGTTCTTCATCATACCCGTTTACACCAGTTCTAGTTGTTTGTTAGTCTTGTGTTATTATAAAATACAATCTTCTTTAGACTTCGTTCGTTTCGTCTTTAGGTCAGTTGGAATGATGAAATACCTATAAAACGTATGCCCCGAATTGAGAACATTCCTCTTTTCGATTTCATATCGATTAGTTACTGGTGGTTGGACCTTTTGTGAGTCCGCGCGGGTAGGTGCCACCACCCTGCCTTCGCTGCCGCGAAGCAGTAATGCGTTTTGGTTCGAAGGGTGGGGCAGCCGTTGTAACTATACTTGAGACCTTAGAACTTATGTATTATTACTTATGTATTATGTAGATGTCTATAGGCTCCAGTAACCACTTAACGCCAGGTGGGCTGTGAGCTTGTCCACTCACCTAAGCAATAAATAAAAATAATAATAATAAATTGAATAGGTACTTAGTAGGTTTGTAGTATTATGTTATTTAGGCGGCGCAAGGTGGCTCCTGTGCACCGCTCACGGTGTGTCTCCGAGACGACGTCCTGCGGAATTTTCCCGGGGATGGAGTCCCGTCCTATTATCAGGATGGGTACCGGCGACGGCGAGCCTTCGGCGCGCACTTTGCGGTACCGTGGGTTTCGTGGATTCGGAGTGGTGGGGCTCGATGGGGTTTAGTCGGTAGTCGGTTTTGCGGGGTAGCTCTTGCGTGGCAGACGCCGTGCAATGCCTGGCGCGCCTTTCTCAAGGCGTAGTCTCCCGGCAGGAATTGAAGGAAGAGGAGGACCCCTGTCTTCTTCTTCTCCCTGTCCTTCTCTGGAGGCGCCGGAGTCCGACATAACCCGGTCTCTTACCCCCCTCGACCGGGTATCCTTAAATGGATTCCCCAGCGTTAAAAAAAAAAGTTTTATGTTATTTATGCCTCGGATGCAATATAAACTAGCTTCTAACTTATTTACAAATTTAACCTTGACAACTGAGTTGTACCTGGACTTAAGTGCATCGTCTCGACCAGGGAGGCTGGACGTCGAGTACTTAACCTAATATTCGATAATTGCATCAGGTTGCCGCAACGTTAATTAGTCTTCTCAGTCGGTCACCTAAGACGGTGGCCGGAAACGTGCTTTATTGTTGCGTGTCGTGCAATACATTACAGTGGAGAGCATTTGAGTCGTCTATTATCAAAGCCGGCAATCTGACTTTTGAACAATATTGGTAAATCAGAAAAACGAATTATTGACTTTGCATTCCATTGGCAGTCACAAAACTCTTCGGAACGACATCTTAGATAAATAACAGGTTAACTATTAACCTTTATTTAATGCAGGTTTTGAATCGTATTCTTTGAAGGAGACGATTATATTCAAATCAATCTGTATTGACATATCAATAACAATTTTTTGTCCAAATGCACAGATTGCCACCTTTGATAATAGACGACTCATTTGTGGAAATAATTCGTAAACTGAGAAGGTAAGGTTTGTTGATATGAGTATTGAAAATCTATATATTAATACGTGAAGCAAAAACTTTGTTTTGTTTTAAGAAAATTGCGCGGACGGAGAAGTTTATAATTTCCCACGCTTATAGAGAATATGGAGAAGGAGTGCAGAATGTTAAAATTTTTGTTTTTAAATTATCCATAAAAAATATATTAAATCAATAAAAAAACATTACGCACACTACGCGCACCATGTTTGTAGTCTGTGGTCAAATTGAGAATATATTGTTTGCCTTTATTAATATTTTTCGAAAGTGTAGTCTTAGCGAAATCTGTGATTATAGAAGTAAATCTTTGACAATAGAATAGTGTATTATAATTTCAATTAATTATAGTCGTATTTCGACTACCGGAGAGGACCACTGGTATTAGTAACTACTGTTGAGAAATTATATTGGATACAAGGTTTTCTTTTATCCACTAAAGTTTCATTTTATTTATGTTTTATTTTTTTATTTATGGTTTATTTATGTTTTTAGACGGCCGTCTGGTGTAGTGGTAAGTGACATGGTCACTACACAAGGGGGTCGCGGGTTCGAATCCCGCCAAGGGAAGATATTTGTATGATAAATATAAATGTCTTTTCCAGGGTTATGGATGTATATTAAATATATGTATGTGTATAATAAAAATATTACATTTATTTCCGTTATCTGGTACCTGTAACACAAGTTCTTTACGAAATTACCACGGGACCAGTTAACGTGGCGTGATTGTATATAAAAAAACAAAAAAATAAAATAAAAAATTTTATCTTTATGTTATTTTATTTGTGAAAGATTTGTACGTGTGTATATCTTTATTTTGCCGCGATTATGCGTTCGCGGAAACTTCGAGCTACTACTGCCACTTCTAGTATTAAATCTTACTGGAACACCTAACTGTCTCCACTCCTCGTAATTGTCTTGAAGACAAGTTCATATAACAAACAATCCTTTTAGTTTTAAATATATAAACTCGCAGTCTGGTCAATAAGTAATAGGCTTAAGTTATGGTTTGCGATAAAAGTGTTGCGAAAATATCTCAATTTTATTGCCAAAATATCGTATCTACTATAATTTTTAGTAACATTTACTTATTATTATTGAATGACGATCATTATTATTATTAAATTAATACTTAATGACCTTCTTCAGTATTATAACTAATAACTAAGTAATAATAATAAATATATATAGTAATAAATATTATAATATACAGTGTATTGGACTAATTAAAACTTGTTTTAAAACCCCTAGTGTGTATATTGTTCACATTTAATTAGTTTTAGGCACATATTACGTATGCCTAAGTTGCAGGTAATAAAATTGGAATCAATTTAATAGATATTTCAAATAGATTTTTAAATATTAAAAAGAAAACAAACAAAAAACAATGGGCGTTTTAGATGTTTATTCTAAAGTTTTATACACTAACATACCGTATATTTGATTTATTTTAAGTACATTTCATTTGCGGAAAATATTGTTCACCGAACTATATACATTTTCACAACTACATTATTCTTTAAAATCCTATAAAATACCTTTTTTATCACTATAACAATGTTAATTGTCCTTAATTATAATAAAGAAAATATATTTAATATTAACTTTGACTATGCTTCCCTAATTCGTACGAAACTTAATAATGACGACACGAGTTCGTTAAAGCTAATTATTTTAGTGTTCCGAGCCGGGCTTGTAAGCCGAATCCCATATATCAGCAAAGCAGACGCTCGAATGGAACCTGTAGAACATGATCAGAGGCAAGCTGACGTGACCGAGGATGCTCCACAACACTTTTCCGTAGAAAGCGTATCTCTCGTCCAGGCTCTCCGGGGACTTGTAGGAGAATGTGTAGAGCAGCCACATTCCCACGTTCGCGATGAGCAGAAACATGAGCAGCTCCCGACCGGGCTTTGAACGGCGAAGCTTCTTTGTATTGCTGCACCGACGGAGCCCGTCCATTATGAGCGGAGTTTGAATTGTCACTTGGATGAACTGTAAAAGCAGACGGAACAAGTTACATAATACATATTTATAAAAGTACTAGCTGACCCGGCAGACTTCGTAGCGCCTCAATCGATAAATAAAAAACCTACACTTTTGTATAAAATAAACTTAAAACTAACAAAAGGAATCCGTCCGACGTCCGGGGGACAAATCAAAGGAAAAACAAAATTATTATTTTTATTTAATTCCGAGCATTTTCATATTTATCTACCTTTTAAACCTTCTCTGGACTTCCAAAAATCATTCAAGACTAAAATTAGCCAAATCGGTCGAGCCGTTCTCGAGTTTTAGCGAGACTAACGAACAGCAATTCATTTTTATATATATAGATATACACATAGATTTTATCTTGACGGTTAAATGGAATACACGTTATAAATTAAATGTACACAGATTAACCTTTTGAGCAAATCGAGGAGTTTAGTTTTAGTATAGGAAACGTCATAATTAATCTATTGCGCCACGCAGGGTAGCGATACAGTCAAAGTGTTAAGCAATTTAATAAAAAATGCCATGAAAGTAATACTCGATAGAATCAGTGATGGATCCTTTAAGGAAGACATCGAGACTAATGAGTATTATTATAATGAATCTATATAAGATATTTTTTCAAAGCATTTGTGGAGGCTAGTTTTTCTTCAAATTTGGTTTGAAAAAGTCCTTAGTGGAGCGCAACAAATTTAGTCTATAAACGACCGAGATTATAATATTAAATCATGAATGGCACTAAAAAGTGCGTAGCTTTGGATTAGTTTACAAACTTATATCTGTGATGCAACAGCAAAAATTTTGTCTTTGTGTCATTCAAATTCAATTAATTGCTGACAAAATTAGAAAATAAACTATTTTTAAATATCAGCGTCGTTATAGAATTCTTTATTCCAACAAACTTATCATTTTTCAATTATTAATTTTTTTTTTTAATTAAACTACCTCCTAAATAGTGGAAAAACCTTAATTTGAAGAAATTAAATACATACCATTACAATAAAATCGATAGTTTTAACTATGTTCAAAATGCTTATTGTAGCAATCAGAGAGAAAAATGTTTCCATGAAGAAAGCTGGTAGGCAGATAAAGAGTAAAACGTCGTCCAGTAGAGAGATAGGGTGCTCGTTGATATCCAGTTTCCTCAGTTGATTCAACGTCACCAAAGAAGCAATCAGCATCAACGTGTGTAATGTGAGTTTTGTACAGTTATTCAGGAGATAACCGAGCTCCAAAAATTCCCTATTAAGAAAAATTGTATGGATTAAAGATTTATACTAGCACAGGGATGAACTCACGACCCGTAGAATGGACTCTGCCTTCCATTCCTTAATACATATATGTACTATCTTTTCGGGCGTACTCATGATTATAATATGTAAGACACTGGTACCATCATTTAATTATTGGTTGGTTGAGTCAGGTCAGTATTTAAGTTTATTTAAGTTTATTATTACCCAGCATCAAGTATATTGTAATATTTTGTTGCGACACATTTTAGTTTTATATAATATATTATACATAGTTATAGAATCGATTTTTAATTCGATCTATTTATTTTTTTGGCATAGCTCTCCGCCATTAGCCTCGAAGGGCTATTCCTGCTTCGCTATGACTGGTGTGCCAGCTTACAAGGCTCAACCTGAGAGAACTTGCCAACATCTAGCTAGCAATCCAATAAGAGCAGTGCTTCTCTGAATCTACAACGGGATCGGAATCTTGACCTACAAAAGATCCGATGAGAAGTTCAGTTGCTTGTGTCTATTAATTTTGATGTATAGGTACTCACTCGCCAACGCTGCTGAAGACGAATCCAATGATGAGCATTCCAGCGATGATAACCATCAGGATCAATCCTGCGAATAGTCCTTTGTTGGAGGCGTGACAGTCAGCGTAAATGACAATGTTGCTGGTAAAATCGTTTTCTTCATTTGCTGTTGGGATTCTGTGAGCGTAAAAACAGATTAGTGAATAATTGCTTAGGAAACTCCAATAATTATTATACACTTTGAAAATATATCAAATTGAGAGATAGGGTATGTACCCATCACAGCACTACTATTAGAGTAATTAATGATGAAATGAATGAGTAAAGGTCTCAGAATCAAGCGATAATGCATGAGATTCACGATCGATGGGCAAACGTGAGTCTTGCCTCATGATTTCCTTCAGGTTCCTGTGATCGAACTAATCTCATCCTTTTAGCATTCCTGCTGCACTGGGAGAGGCTGGATCTTTTTTCGAGGCATTCTTACAATAAGTAGTACCTACTAACATAACGTTGTTTCGTAAACACGTACTTATCATAAAACATAACTTATCATAAAGCTTACCACAATAAATTAGTGAAAACCATATCTAAATCGGATAAGTTGTTTCTGAGATTATCGTGCACAAATGCAAAGACAAACAGACAAATAGACAAAAATCCTAAAAATCATTATTTTGGGTTCTATTGCGTTCATAAAGCCCCAATAATATTTTTTTCTGAGATATCTTCCATGTACAGACAGCGACCAGTTACGATTTTATTATATGTATTGATGACTGATGATGACTGATGATGTATTGATTAATTGATTGATATTGATGATGATGATGATGATGTATTGATGATGATTGATGATGCTCGGAAGTTTACTGACTCCTCGTCCATAAGCTGCTCGACTTTTTCATTTGAGATTACAAGTTCACGAAGTCTGATGTTACTAGAACAACAGATATTTGCTGAGCGTAACAAAATATAGTTGTTTCCAATTTATAAAACAGTATTCATTTGCCTTTCGAGATATCGAGCACTCTTACATTACACCGAGAACAATTATACAAATCAGTGAACCTGCAAATGGTTGTATTATCGTCGTCAGTAGAATTTAATTCCGACTCGTTATCTTCATTGTCGCAGTTACCGATGTTGCTCCAAATGATGAAATAAACAGCAACTAAAAATATTAAATTTAAATATATCATTCATGAAAAAAAAAAACGAAGTCAGGTGAGTTTGCGTACAGAAATCAGATCATTAAGAATTTAGATTTGTGTGGATCAATGATTTTAAGCGTATTGAATTTTGGATGATCGTTCCACATTTAAACGATTTAAATTATGGATTTACTTGAATTTCGAGGGTGTCTTGGCTTTGGCTTTAATATTTACGACTCCATCATTATAGCAGAATTAAATAAAAAAAACGAGCATTTGAATTCAATCATAGATTATAAATACTTTTAAAAATAATTCTCCAATAAATACACTGGAGTACAAACAAATTTATATACTTAAAATTACACACCTGAATAGATTATTCATTTATTGGGAAAAAATAAAATGTATACGTGTACATTTAAAACAGATTTAATAGTGATAAACAGCTAATTACCGATCAAAATGTTGAATTCGACGCTGAACGGGTAAAGGTACGGTGAGAAGCTCTCAAATATAGTTGAAATCGCCTTCGATCCAATGCATTCTTCATTAAATAGATTGCTGACATTCAAAAATCTATTCGTTTGACGTATAGCTGACAGTTCGTAGTCTGAAATTAATTATTATAAAATATCATCGCGTCTTCAATTGCTATAATAATACGATAATATAACTTTTAGAAGTTTTATTTTTAATTAATGGCTGAATGAGCCCATGACCCTCAGTCCTAAATAATAAATAAAAAAAACCTACCAGTCGGGTTCGAGTATCCTTCATAATTGTAATTATTGTTTCCATAAATACTGTTCGCGTACAGAGTTAGCCCTAAGATAGTCTCACGTACAATGGCCGACACCCAGAAACAAAGACTACTGCCGATCATATGCATGAAGGCGAATCTAGCTAGATTCTGGAAATAGATAAAATAATAAATTACAAAAAATAAATTGTTTTATTGGATTAAAAAAAAATATATGCTTTTTTTCATTTGATACGAGAAAGACTGAAGTTTAAGTGTAGTGTTGGAGTACCGCGACGAAGGAATAACATGGCATATGAATGCGACAAATTTCTAATTTCTAATGCAATTATTATCTTCTTCTCGTATCTCCAAATTGGTGACAGCGTTGTTACAGTATGCATAAGCTTTGATAAAACAAATACCCATATCTGATATATAAAATCTATTAATTGATAAAAATAATAGTAGTTAGTTATCATTATGAGAGAGTATAGTGAGTATAGTGAGTGATAGTGAGAATGGGAAAAGCAAATCATTGTAATTTTAATATAAAACTTTATATGTTACCTGATATCGTAAAATGATGACATTCGAATATTTAAATATAAAGTAAAGTTGCACGAAACAATACAACGGGAACATCACGTCGAGAACAACTTGCAGTATGTTAACGCAATCATCATTGTTTACGTCTTCGTCCAAAAAATGTCCTATCTGAACAGCAAGGAGGAGAACGGAATGGATCAAATGGCCCAAAGCGAAACCTGGAAAATTTACAAAATCGTCTAAAATTCAGTGAAACGTATTGTGAATTTTAAAGGCGTAGTAGCCACAGAAAATAGAATCCTTTGGATAACTGCAGGAAATTTTGTGTGGATGATTCGTAGAATTTTCAAATGCTAATTATGTTTTGCAATAATGATATCACTCAAATGACATTACCTAAATACAATAGCAAAAATAATTTGGTAGATTCGGTTAATAATTTATGTGTAAAATATTTGATACATTGACAGCGGCATTATCATTGTTTTAAGGTGAATAGCGGAAATCAACACTAAATGAGCTGTAAGACTATATAATATATAGTCCAAAAAAACTGCCTCAAAGTTGGAAAAGTAAAGAGTTGGTAAATTACGGTGTGGCGAGGCTTGGGGAAGGTCTATGTCCAGCAGTAGACGTCGGTGATCTGAAGGATAGGATAGGATAGGATAGGACAGGATAGGAAATTACGCACCTGCAGCCCCGAGTTTAAGGTAAAAACTGCCTGAATGCCGGCCCTGACTGAAGCAGTACTGGTGTAGCATGGGAATAAGAATTGGTGGTCGAAAATTCGGTGCCTTAAACTCTGGAGTTCGGTCGCCTGGAGTACCGGGCGCGCCGAAATCTTCCTGCAACATTAAGCTGTGTGAACACCTATTTGGTACAATTATTGGGTTACTGATGGCTAAAAAAATATGAATGGCATAGTTCCTATAAGCTACGCATATGCGTGCGTGCGTTAGTGAGTGTGTTTGTGTGAATTAATGTATTGAAATTATTCAATTCAATTTTCAGCTACGTCTATTTGTGTTAGTATTAGAAAACTTGGTACCACCGGGCTGATCGGATGTCGAATTTGTTGTAGAAGGCGAGCAACATAACCCTAAAATTACTAATATTAAACTCATCCGTTGCTTTCAAAAGAAAATATCAAAAATTGTCCCTCCATTTCCAAATTGTAATTGATAATTGTATAACTGTAATTTCACATATGTAATATCCGTCAACATTATTATTTGTTATATGATTAAAAAAAGCTATACTAAAATATTACTCAGGCTGGTTTAAGTACTGGACCCAATTCTTAATCAGTTTGCCAATTGAGGAGATAGTGCTCTCAGACTTATCTTATGCTCTGAATATTTGTTGGGCCGTAAAATAGGCTTCTCCTTCTTCGATAGCATATACTATGTGAAGCTAATGCCGGGACCCTTAGAAAACACAAAATGGTAGCCACTGCGCATCATAAGATTAATGAATGATGATTAATTATTTACGTACATCGGTCATGAGACTCAGTTATTACCTGATAGTTAATCATTTGTTTACAGTTTGTTCCTTAAAAAATGTGACGCAACAATAACGCTCTTATCTGATGTTTGCAATTAATAGTATTTTGCTTCCTTGCTTTCGGCTTAAGCACTCAGATAGCATGTTTATAAGTAATTGCTTGTATTCGTAGGCAAGAAATTGATCATATCAATATTTTAAACATATTAATACAGATAAGCGGATGATTCCTGATGAACATAGTGGTATGAAAAATTAACTTTACTAATTAAATTCGTATTGCCCGCATTGTAACACAAATAGAAACGCGCACGATCCACAGTCTCTAAGGAATGCGAGAGGGGTCCACCAACTGCATTTACGTTACATTTCGTGTCCACAATATTTAAACTGACCCGACTGGATTATTTTTAGCCTTAATAGACAGATGAACTAAAGATGTATTATAATATAAAGTAAGTATATTTGTGTATGTATGTATATATAGGTATATATATGTGTGTGTGTGTGTATTTGTATGTATATATATTGTTTTGTATCTTGTAATATGTATATATTATTTATTATATGTAATGTTTACTGTATGCACTAGTTTTGTGTTCCTAATTCTTCTTTCCTTTTGCGGGCCTACTGGAAGAGATTTCAACATGAAATAAGTAGTGCCCTTGTACTCTGTATTCTTATTGTCGTGTCTTTTCTAACAGCTGTGTGTACAAAATATATTAAATAAAATAAATAAATAAATAAATAAACAGATGGTAAGTTTTACCATAGCTCATAGAATCTGGTTGGAATTGTAAGGGGCGCAGCCAGACCACCGCCTAGCGCTGAGGGTTCCAACTATTAAAGCTACTAATCATTCTATAATAGTTTTTAGTAAACTATTAAGTTATAGTAAAGTTTTATTTTTCCGGTATGGAGGTAGTTCCCATCTTCAGCTTCGGGAACAGTCTGTCTACGGCCTATTAATATGTAAAATACAAGACTCACTTCTTGTTTTCTAAAAAATTCAGCGATTTTTTCTTCGTGTAGCCCTTTAATTTTCAGGTTCTTTAAAGCGAGTGCTTTGTACCTGTTTATATCTGTTATTAAGAATATTAAATACAGGAATCCGATGCCACACAGTATGATGGAATATATCTGTAAAGAAACAAATATGGTTTCATATTTATTAGCTGAAATTAGTAGACGAGCAGGCGCTGTAAATGGAAACATCGAATGGTTCAGAAATCGTTAGCACCCGTGGCATTTCGTGGATAAACTATATGTTGGATTGCTGTCCTTCAACGCTGCTAGTGTTGTTGGGTTGCCATGTGGCCAAAGTCTCAATCGTAAAACTATAACGGCTGCATAGCTTTTCAAACTGGAATGAGTGAATGTCGCAATAAATAGGGCATTTTGATAAATTTTGCGGGTAGGCTTTTTGCAACAACATGACGCTACCTAATATTAGAAAGTATTGATTACATGAGTTAGATACGATTAGATAGAAATATTACATTTGCCCCTTGATTGGATGTCCGGTTAGTCGCACCACTCGTCACGAATATACCGGGCGTTTCACTTATTAGTTATTAGACTACAGACGCTTCGTTTATTATTTAAACTCTAATTCAAACAAGTACATGATAATATTTTTCAGATGAATCAGGGTATTCCTTCATAGTATGTCTTCAAAATGTAAAAGGCTTCAACAAATATTGTTTAATGTTAATTAAATATGTTAATAAAATGCGTTATATTTACCACTGAAACAGACGGCTCGACCAACGTGTCTCCAATATAAATAATTAGGCCGAACGTCACTAATAATACTGCGTACATACAGCTCGTTATCAACGTAATGTATTTCCTAGAAATTATTAAGAATGTACCTATTATATTTATAAATATACACACAAAGTTGGACATATGAGGTACTTAAGAGTCAGAAAGAGCCAAAGACGATTTTACTAATGTTGAAGTTCCATCGAACCAAAGATGGTTAGTTGCTTATGGTTTTAAACAATGTTCTCAAAAGCTTCATTTACAGGGTATGGGTTGAGGTTTCATCTTAAATTGTATTACGTTTAAGGTATTATGTTTCAACATCATACACGAAAAATACTGGATAAATATACTTTTTTCAGTTTTTTTATTGCTTAGATGAGTGGACGAGCTCACAGCCCACATTGTTGTTAAGTGGTTACTGGAGCCCATAGACATCTACAACGTAAATGCGCCACCCACCTTGAGATGTAAGTTCTAAGGTCTCAATATAGTTACAACGGCTGCCCCACCCTTCGAACCGAAACGCATTACTGCTTCACGGCCATAGATTATACACTTAATATATTTGAGATTCACGGCAGAAATAGGCAGGGTGGTGGTACCTATCCGTGCAGATTCACAAGAGGTCACGAGGTCACCGAATGATATCTGTATAAATTTCATGATATATGATGATGAATGCATAACATTGCGTACCTATTTATACAACGAAACAACAAATCTGTTCCTTACAATTAGTTCACCAAAACTATGATTATATGTTTCACTTTGGTTTGATTACTTACTATTACATATAAATAAATAAAAAATTATTTTTAGTCGTATTTATTTTACAGTATTTGTAAAGACTAATCATTTTGAGGAGATATTGTTACTTTCAACTTGTCTAATAAATGGGTTGACCTAAATTAATAATAAAATCAAACAATGTTCAATGAACTGTTGTTGCCGAATATTAGTTCACGCAACATGGTGCATACAAATTTCTTAAAACATCAGTAAAGTACCTAGTACTGTAATAATAATCACTGCAACTTTTTCTGTTTCAATATAAATTAATATGTAATTAGGATAATTTTCTTCCTGTCTTCAGGCTGAATGGAGTATCAAGGGAAGAGACAATAATAGAGCCTAAAACTATTCTTCGGAACTCTTGTCTCTCGCTTTTCCTTTTACGTCTAAAGATGCAAATGGCGTGAACAACAAAAAAATATATTTCCGAATGTACCTTGTCGTCACCTGCGTGAAAACAAGACCTCATAAAGTAGTCCTAAAAATTTTCAATGTTCGTCACTCAGGTATAGACTTGAGTAAGATTTAAGATTAATTTAAGATTAACATGGTTAAATTTCGTACTTGGTTTGTTTTTTGTTGTCCTCTGGATTGGTGGGCGGCGGTGCATGCGTCTCTACAGATCTGATTGACTGAGCGTCCATTGTGGCCACTGAACGCTTCCTTGGTGTAGCGCTTCCTTTCAAGTCATTTGTAGGTATATACAGGCGGTAGCTATCTGTAATTTCATTTAAAACAATTAAATAGCGTGGCACTTTTGTCGATAAAAAATGATCAAGATCTGCATGAAATCTCTTCGTTTGGTCAAATTTCAATTATCCATATTATTATCTTTTAAAACAAAAACAACTAGCCTCCCATGTTCAGGCTAATATTTCCTAGCAAAGTACACACAAACCTTAGCATTTATGTGATCGCTGTGTTGGATGGTTCAATTTGAGGGGATTGGGTTCTTTAGGTTGATGAGGGGCTATTTAAAAAACACACTGCTTCATAATTATATTGCATATAGTTTGAACACTTTTACACCATTATACAATTATTATCTTTATATTTTTTATAAAACTATTACATGTTTGTCTTGCCGTGTCTAGATGAGAAGTCTGACATTTTCTTACGAGAATACTATGATCTGTTTTTTAAACATTTAAAATAATTCTAATATTCGAAATCTGTAATCATGTGTCAAGTGTTGCCTGCCATTACATTTATATACAAACTCCAACACGCTGCCTAAGTAGTGCCAGTAGTAGTGTAATTTTTTTTACTTGTTAATGAAAATTAATGACAAAAAAGTGACAAACTATAATGTTACTTTTTGTAGTGGGCATATCAGATAAATGTTACATATTTGTTAAGCATTAAACGCATTTCTCGGGTGATACGACACAAATTTAATCGTGTGCTTATAACGTTTTCATTACAAATTTAATTCTTATCGGTGCTGTTATTTATAATGACTAAGCCAAAATTTTGCACACTGCATGATAAGATTTATTCTTAGGCAGTCCTTTGCAAAGAACGCTACATGATGATCACATGCAATAACACAAAGACTTTATTATCTAGATTTCAAAGTTGTAATTAACGAAGCCACTAAAGATCCCTTTTTTTTGTTCAGGAGGAAATCGCCGGACTTCCGCCCTCCACTAGGGATGGAGAGCGGGGCATGTCAGAATCGAACTAGAGCCTCCTGTCGCTCAACAATCAACTTCCAAACCTCGCATGAGTCAGAACTCATGAAAAGGCAAAGGGGGGAAAGTGAAGCGTTTAATGCGAAGCACATCTCTCCCATCACCCTCCCCCTCGGGACGCCGGACCGGCGGTCGTCGGCGCCACGACCAACAGCCCTCTCGGTCGGCAGGCTATCCGAAGCCCGCCTAGATGGCGCCGGTTAGAGTGACTTATCCTACGGAATGCCCGCTGGGCCAGAACCAGCGTGGGTCGAGGATAGCCGGCCTTCCATCACCCGGATGCTCTTACGTAAACGCGTGCAGAGCAGCTTGCACGTCGTCTTCTTGGGCCCCCTTCGCCGGTCCCCAGACCGACATGTGAGTGGGACCCAAAACACTAAGAGGGCCAGGGCTTGGGTGAGATCTGGCTCCGTGGCCCCTGCTTGATGACGGCGGGCTTGTGCGTCTCTCACGCGCCCCGCCGCCTCCTTCTGCGAGATGGTGCACTCGCAGAAGTCGAGAATAAAGATTCCTAGTTCCTTGTACGTCAAATTTTTATTTCATTACTGTAGCGGTAATCTAAAAACAAATGAATACAAATACAGCTTACTGTCGTTTAAAAAAAAATACCAATAACTCACTTAATGATTTGATGTCGCCATTCTTTGAATTATTATTCAAACCATTGTACGGAAGTGGACTACCTCTTTCACCTGAAAAAATACGTTATTAATGCTACGTTATTATTTAAAGAAATTAATAAATAGTCACATGAATGAAAATAATTTATTTAGTTTGATTACTTTTACTTAAACGGACGTACCTGTCGGCGTGGCTGTACCCGAATCACCACCATTACTCGACCGCAGCCTATCACTGGTCGATTCCTGAAAAGATTTATATAAAATATTAACAACAATGCTTACATATTTATTAATTTATTCAGAAAAACGTATATTCGCAATTTCGTTGCACTTTAAAACCGCTTTCGTATTATCGAACAATCGCTGTCAGTAACGGCTGCGTAAGTTTTCAAACTGGAATGAATGAATGCCGCCATAAATAGGGCATTTTGATAAATTTTGCGGGTAGGCTTTTTGCAACAACATGACGCTACCTAATATTTGAAAGTATTGATTACATGAGTTAGATACGATTAGATAGAAATATTACATTTGCCCCTTGATTGCATGTCCGGTTAGTCGCACCACTCGCTGTCTGTAACTAATCTGCTAGCAATCGTTCACTAAAATCGCTTCTAAGTCAGTCCACCCGTTACACTAAATTGCGTGCGCAAACGTACAAATAGGAAGTCTCCTGATTTTTTTTTGTTATATGTGACATTTCATAAACTCGTACAACATAGAGAACAAGCGGTAGATATGAACATCAAAAGCCGTATAAAATCCGATTAATAACTTCATTAGTCGCTTGTTTCTCTCGATCGACGCCGCCCTGTATTTCACTATAATCCCATTACGTTGTCTCGCGTTCCCGTGCTACGAATTTCGGGCTGTGCTGACGTTCAAAAAACGCTTTACTGCGAAATTGAAACAAACTGTGTACACGCTCTATTGTACAGCAGCTTGATCGGAAATTTTGCAGGTTTACCTTCATGAAAGCGTACTATATTAGTTTTAGTTTATAGCTAACTAGCTTTTGCCCGCGACTTCGTCCGCGTGGAATAGTTCACAAATAATGCTTTATGTTAGAACAAATTTGGTAAGGATAAAAAATGTGTATGATAGTGAGTCAACTTTAACATATAGACATATGCTGACGGTAACTTTTTTTTAGATCTTTTAAAGGGGAACAATTCTGCCGTACATTATTTTAGCGAAACTTTAACTGTTTCTGCAGCGCACGCAGCGGAAGCTCTCAAAAGGGAAAAAAATCACGATTTTGAAACATTATTTATTGGTGCTCCGCTTGTATTCGTCTTAGCGTAATGTTATATAGCCTATAGCCTTCCTCGATAAATGGGCTATCTAACACTGAAAGCATTTTTCAAATCGGATCGGTAGTTCTTGAGATTAGCGCGTTCAAATAAACAAACTCTTCAGCTTTATAATATTATATAATATAAGAGGTATAGATTGGATTGTTTCATTACTTTTTTGTTCTTTTTTTTTCCTAGCTATGCTGATAGCCTTGAGAGGCTATTTCAGCTTCTCCTTGACGTATAGATGAGCTCACGGGGCTCAAACCGGCGTGTTGCTTTACAACATGCAAACTGCATATTATATTATGGTTATCGTCCTAGTCGCTGATCTTCATGTTAATAACAAATTCGAATGATAATGACACCCAGTCAATTCATTTAAGAGCCGTAAGAAATATTTGGATTTCTAAGAAAACTTTATCATTGATTCAATAAAAATACGAGATTAATGAAAAATGAATTAGCGGCGCCCGGTATCGCGCTGTCACGATTTAGATAGGACGTAGATTAAGAAGTCGTTAATAAATATTTCGATTGAGTTTTTGTGGCGTTAACAGTCGATGCAGGGGAATAAAAAATAAAGAGATTGAATTTTCATTAGGCGAGGCGTTGGGGCGGCACGGGAGCCCGCAGTCGCTATTTACAGGGGGTGGCGCCGGGGGTTGCAGGGGGGGCTCGCGGCCGGCTGGACTCAAAAGGTTTCCAGTTCGCTGCGCGAGAGTGACCCGCCTCACAAACACGGCCCGTGTTGCCCGCTATTCGATACTATGGAGCTACGTTCGCCCTTTACCTTTTATCGTTTTATTTTTATATCAGGAGAATGATAAACTAAATGAAGCGTCATTTTCAAGTATATTTTCAATTAGAATAAACTAATAAAATTTCATACGTTGCTGAAGTAGATATTCAGCGAATTTCAGGTTTGTTCTTTTTTGTCAGCATCTATACAATAACGGCTATAAAGTCTAAATTATCTATGTATCATCATATTGTCCTGTGTATTTTAAACAAAAGTAATCATGTTTTTTTTGTTTTTAATATGTAGTAAATAATCACGTACATAACCATAGGCATTAAGTATATATAAAAATATTAAGATTTAAAAAAAACAATAATAAAAATATTTCGTTGCATCCATATTTGTCCGACTTAAAAATCATTACAAACCATTGAACCCTAACACACCGATTGGTTGTTTAAACAACATTGGTAGTTTTAAACATAGTTTGAATATATTTTAAAGTTAAAACAGCTTTAGAAACATGAGTTTTTTTAAATATTTCTGCTATCTCTACAGGAACAGAACTAGTTACAACGAATCTCTTCAGGTTTAATCGGATCAGGTCGATAGCTTATCATAATTATTAATTAATCGTACTTTTGACGTATATTTAATCTTCCTACTGTAGATTTGATTTAGCTGTTTATGATCCATACGTGATTTTTTAAATAATTTACAAGCGAATTGTAAAGAGCTCGGTACTCTCTGAGTCTAATATTGAAATTTCGCGAATACGTTACTAAACAACGCTAACATTAAAACTGAATAATCATAATGATGTACCTACTTACTTTTCACCTGTTTATTGAAATTAATTTCTCATTTTTCATGAAATTTACTTCGATTTGATAAACAATCGTTATCAGCTCTGTTGTCACGTTGTTTATGGGTTTATTAAGGTTACTACTGCTAAATAATAAACTTTTATCAGAGCCAAATAAATACATTCAACATAAGGTCGAGACGATCTATTTTTCGAATGACTGGATGATTTTAAAAAGTATAATGAATATGCATTTAAATACAATCACGAGAAGATCGTGATCTATGTATAATTTTGATACAGCGGTTTTTATTTACACGGTGTTATATACGCAACGAGAAAATCTATTTCATTTTTTTGTATTTTATTTGGCCTTGTAGGCCGACGAGCACACAGCCGTCCTGATGGTGTGTGATTACCGTCGCTCATAGACGTCAACAACGCCAGAGGCAGAGTCAAGCCACTGCCTAGCATTAAGTACTCTACACAAGCCTCGTTTGAAGAAGGAGATATCATAGCGCTCGAGAAATACCGTACACGGGAGGTGGTTCCAAAGCCGGATGGTGCATGTAAAAAAAAATCTCTAGAAGCGCACCAATACTTCGGTGGCGGGCGGTGTGATAGTACTAACGAGATGATGGGATCATCTCAAACAAGTCTTCAGAGCGGTCCCCATGGAACATACGGTACAAAATACAGAGAGAGCCGAAGTCCCCATCCGCAGACCCAGAGGCTCCAAACGATCCATGAGAATGGGATTATTGACAATCCTAATGGCCTTCTTCTATATGGAGTCAAATGGAAGTAGTTAGTATTTGGGAGCCCCGCTCCAGCGGTGGGAGGAATACTCCACCCGAGGGCGGGCCTGTGCTTTGTAAAGTAAAGGTCTTTGTCCAGGCGGGAACTACGGCTTCACTCTGTTGAGGACTTACAGCATTCTAGACCCCAACTTGGCTTCGCCCTCCAAATGACTCCAAATTTGGCCATTGCTCGAAACATCGGCACCAATAATCGTGGAAGTTTGCAGGAGAACTCCTTGAAATTGCGACACCATGGCAAAAGGATCCTTTTTCGGAGTGAGCGCACAAACCTATGTCTTCAACCGCTTCATTGAACTAAATTAAATTCACCTCACTCGGAGATTCACCCCAGAGAATTTTCCACTTCACAAGTTCTACGATACAAGTTTTGATCGTCTCTGCACCACGTTCCGAGAGAGATTCTGGTGACTGATATATCGTGCATCCCCCGTGCTGTAATCCGCATAGAAATGCATGCCATCAATAGATAGCATGTCATTGATGTACAGGATGTAAAGCGTGGGGGAGAGATCCGAAGCTTGTTCAAGCTTCTACAACGACCGTGATGCTCCGCCTATCCAAAAAGCTAGTAGCCACTTGCAGAGTCCCTCGCGAATTCCGTAAAAATATTGGTTAAATCATATCAGTTATGTTTGTTATTAAAAATCATAATATATTCAGGTTCACAGTAAACGAAAATTACAATTCAAACGTTTTATTGCCATCATTGACGTTATCAATAAAAAAAATATTTATAATATAAAATTTATTTTTATAACACCATTTTAATATGAGTGTGACGGGTGTTCCAAAAATAACAAAATTAATCTTAATAGATTTAGAACAATGATTTTTGCGATTGCGGTGCGATTACCTCCTAAGTAAGGACATGCGTAACTATACTTGAGACCTTAGAACTTATATCTCAAGGTGAGTGGCGCATTTACGATGAAGTCGTCGTGGCCTAAAGGATAAGACGTCCGGTGCATTCGTGTTGAGCGATGCACCGGTGTTTGAATCCCAGGCGGGTACCAATTTTTCTAATGAAATACGTACCCAACAAATGTTCACGATTGACTTCCACGGTGAAGGAATAGCATCGTGTAATAAAAATGAAACCCGCAAAATTATAATTTACGTAATTACTGGTGGTAGGACTTCTTGTGAGTCCGCACGGGTAGGTACCACCACCCTGCCTATTTCTTCCGTGAAGCAGTAATGCGTTTCGGTTTATACTGAGACCCTAGAACTTATATCTCAAGGTGGGTGGCGCATTTACGTTATAGATGTCTATGGGCTTCAGTAACCACTTAACACCAGGTGGGCTGTGAGCTCGTCCACCCATTTAAGCAATAAAAAAAACATCTACAATATAGTAAAGCTAAATTACTGTAGATTAGCTAAAAGGCGAGAGATTTATATGTTTTGAAGGGAAATCTTCCGTTCCGGGGGTAGGTTCTGCGAAGCACGGCTCTTGCTAGGGTTCGTGTTAGCAACGTCGTCAGGTTTGAGCCCCATGAGCTCACCTACTAGTTCGGCGAATCTAGAATAACCCCTCGAGGTTATTAGAATAGGTAGGAAAAAAATATATGTTGACTTCTATACAATAATGAAGTCTTTTGAATTCATTTATGCAAAAAAACACGTAAGTGCGTTATTAAGATTTTTAGGGAGTCCAACACTTACATACATTTAACTGACTTATCGCCTCTTTTTGTTGTTTCAAAAGTACCGTAACGCGGCTCTCAGCTCAATATGGTATAGGGGTCTAAATGTAGAGCTTGTAAAAAAAAATTTTTGCCAATGAATTATACATTCAAAAGTTTTTTTTTCTTTCAGGCCAGAACGTGGCTACGGATGAGATGATTTTATGCAAAGATAACTCACGGGCCGGAAAGTGACATAGACAAAAACATTCAATCACAAACGTAAGAGTCACATCTAACACCTTTAAACGAGCAATTCTTGTATATTAATATATAATATATAATCTGAATCTCGGAAACGGCTCCAACGATTTTCATAAAATTTAGTATACAGGGGATTTCGGGGGCGATACTCGATCTAGCTACGATTTATTTTCAGAATATGTTGTTATATTCATTTTTTTCAATAATCAACTCTTCCCGACATCTATTGGCGAATAATAATACTATTTTTCTTAATTGAGGGCAACTAACCGCTTTAAAGACACAACAAGATAGCGTTATCAAAAAAAAACCCAAGCAAGGCTCGGTCATCGTCTAGTTATTTTTAAATTGTGAAATTAACGTGGGACATTTTCGGTTTAAATATAATTTCACTTAATTAGTGGAGATTAGCACTAAAAAGTGTTGCTAGAACATAATAATTACCGGAAAATATATAGTTTTTCATTTAGGGGCTACTAGTAATATTTTTATAGTATATAACACAATAAAAATTATTTATCAGAGATTGACCTCAGAAAATTTTAAACTAATTATAATTTGCGAGGAAATGAAATCTAATCTACTAATTATTGCATACCTATCTATCAAGACTAATATCAGCCGAAATCGGAAAATCATGTGATTGATATGAAGTGATTGTTTGCGTAGAACATTCGTGTATGCATTGCTTATAAGTCATTTATGCTACGTCTGTGAGTATATTTTAAACATTTTGTTCCGTGATATGCATGTACTTAACACTACGATGTGAGTAACTGATGAGTTACATTTTTTTAATGCCCTTGTAGGCAGACGAGCGTACGGCCCTCCTGATTGTAAGTGGTTACCGTCGCCCTTGGACGTCAGCAATTCGAGAGGCAGAGCCAACCTGCTCCCTACCGTTGAATATATTAGGCTTATATTTTAAACACTGACATAAAACGAACATCCTGTAGTAGTAATTGAACCCAAATCTCTTTGATATGCTGACGCGTCTTCTAAACAAGCACGTCTCTTTTGCTGACATAAGTTTTTTTTGTATATATACATAATATTCATCCACTGAAATTTAGAGCTAAAACTTAATCACGAAAATCGAATTGCTCATTTCGTTCAGGTACATTGAATGAAATCTAATTATTCAAATTCAAATTCAAAATCATTTATTTCAACTTAGATGTCAGTATAACAGACTTTTTGAATGTCAAAATATAAATAACCATGTTAACTCTAGCATTATCTCTTTTATTATTGAATAAATTTAAAAATCGCGCCTATACTAAGTTACTCCTTTAAAATATTACTATTTATTTCTAGAGTAGAGTAAACTTACACTTCTTTCTAGGTCCGGGGCGTACATGACGTTCTTTTGAGGTCGTTTCCTCGCAGCACGTGCGGCTGACGCGGTCAAGAGGCTACCAGACACAGGACCTGGCTGGGACATGGTCCGCTTTCGATTTGGATTGTCGTCTGCATTTTGTAAGTTTGTTAAAGATGCATTGAGGACCTGAAAGAATTGTACAAAATCGTTATTAATGTAACAGTCATGATGCTGTTGTAAATTGTATGATTGTCGTATTTTTATTGCATAGATGGGCGCACAAGCTTACGGTGAAGTGATTACTGGAGCCGATAGACATCACGGTGGGAATGTCACGAACTATCTTGAACCATGAAGTTTCAATTAGTTTTTTTAACGGCTATCTGAGTGCCCAAACCGAAACGCTTGGCTTCGGAAATAAATAGGATTCTGGTACCTACCCACCACTAGATGATGTTAGTATAACACTCATAGATCGCTGCTGTTTATTCTTCGGTGAATCTTTAGATGCCTTTAACGATGCCCACGAATAGAGATGGGGTATTGCTATCCTAAGCTATGATATCACCATATTGGTCAGTAATTTTATTAGTGCATACATTCAATATGAAAACCAATGTAAGTATTACATACTTTGTTTTGAAGAAAATTTAATTATAATGTTTGATTTCTTAACAAATGATTTTAGTTTTTTTTCTGCAATTTAGATGTTGACATAAGAGTAAAAGCTTGATCTTTTAGTTCTAAATTTACTTGAGCAAAATTAGATACAAAAGAAATTCGTTTGATGATAAATGTAATTTACACTGTCATTTGCGGGTTACTGGAATATAATTTCTTACCAGTCCCCGCATATTGCTACTGCGTTTTCCGAGTGGTTTTAAAAAGATTAATCCAACAGGTACCGATGATAAATTCGATACAGATAAGAACAATAAATTACTATAAAAAGTGAGATGGCTATTACATAACTGTAAGACGGACGAAGAGAAAATATTGAAAAAAAAGAAATATAAAAAAAGATGGAACATATAAAATTTATGTTTTACTTACAATATTCGAAGTAATAATAAAAAAGAGTTGCTCTTTCGAGTGTCTTTGTCAAACAACAGAAAATCGATGTACATATATGTATGTATGTTTTAAAAAATCGAAATCTGGTATCCTAACGTTTGGCGAATTCATTACTTACTATGAGCAGAAATTATGGATGAATGATTGGATGAAATGTCGAATTCAACCATATTTTTTAACGGTTTTCCCTATTTTAAAACGGAGAATACGGAAAATTATCGGACATTGTTACAATGACAATTTATTAAATTTGTTATCGCCAAAATCAACAATTTTAACCGCTTATTATTTACATTTTGTTGGTTAGAGAGTCGATTGGGAGTTATTGTTATAAGAACAAAATTCAATCATGTCTCAAACTATGTAGTGAGGTTCGCATTGGGGTATTCATGTAAGATAGGCCACGGGCTCCTGTCTATAGAAATAAAACAGATCTCGATCTTTTAAAAACAGGATAAGCAATTGTTCTTTTTATTAGTATGAGCAAGCGACCTTATGGGTTTTTTGGTGCTATTTGGTTACCACGGTGCAAAGACATCACAATGTGAATAGTGGTTTAAATCTCTATTGTATACTGTAACGGCTGCCCAATCGTTTCTTCCCAACAGAAATAAGCAAGACGGTGGTTCTTACAGGTAAGGACTCACAATACATCACATATATATAGTTTTTGCCTTTTTAGAGTCAACTTTTTAGAGTTAAACACATTAATATACTTACACCAGGATCCTGACCCGCGTCTATAGTGAAGACATCGTCATTTTCTCCGTATTGTTGCAACGAAGTTTCCGAATGAGATTTTTTATTTCCCAGCTTATTCCTGTTTACTATTTCGTCGAGAAGTTCCTTTTTGTTGGACGTTCCCGGGATTGGTTCCGTCATTATTTTTAATTTTAACACCGAACGCACAAATATTTTTGTATTATTATTTTTAATTTAGATTCATAATGGTCGATCACTTGAGTGTAGCGTGTCTTGTTTTAACACTCTGGTTGCGCGATTTAGATTGCAAATGAATTAAAAATGTATGATCGGTATCATTTATCGATAACGTAGGAAACATATCTGAGTGTAAACGGATAATTATCGCAGACGGTTTATGATCGTTTCGCATTTCCTTTTCGTTCGGACTATTCCAAAATTGATGTTAACGATAAACCTTCAAATTCTGATAGCTGTTTACCAACTAGTAGTTTAATTCTTAGGCGTCAGTAAGCGGGGGTCGAGTAGTAATTCTTTATCATTCACATTATAGTGACCTCACGTGATTCAGAGATAAGGATTCTTTGTTATTCGATTAAAAACTAATTGCTGCGGCGATTGAGTCTGTGGTGTTTCGGTGCGAATATTTAAGTCACGTGATACCTGGTCTGGTGACTTAAATGAGAATGTAGGGTAAATATATTTAACGCAAAACTTAGGTACCTATATTCGTCGTTCACGATATCTAAGCACGGGTATTTCCAGAGAAGTTTTACTACATTAAATTTATTGCAATATGTTAGGATTCGCCAGTTGGGTACTATTTGAATAAAACAAAAACTTAACTTTTTACTCTTTATTTAAACTATAAAGTTTTTATGGCCCGCAGAATAATTAAAATAAAACGGAACTAGAAAGTAAAGACACGGCCGCTTGCAACTTGCATGCACACTAGCAGTTAATATAGAGACGGGTGACCCGATCAGCTATTATTGCTGCTCCTTAATGAGGCTAAGCCGCTTTCTACAAAGCAAGGATGCGCATCATTAGCGAATGTTAGGTAGTAAAGAAGCAGTCTAAGAGTGGCTTCAGCAAACATTCCTGATGGACTGCAAAAACGAAGCAACTCAACAGCACCGGGAAGGCGTATTGTGTCCTAAGCACGCTTTTTTTATTTTATTTTATTGCTTAGATGTGTGGACGAGCTCACAGCCCACCTGGTGTTAAGTGGTTACTGGAGCCCATAGACATCTACAACGTAAATGCGCCACCCATCTTGAGATATAAGTTCTAAGGTCTCAATTATAGTTACAACGGCTGCCCCACCCTTCAAACCGAAACGCATTACTGCTTCACGGCAGAAATAGGCAGGGTGGTGGTAGCTACCCGTGCGGACTCACAAGAGGTCCTACCACCACTATTGTTGTTGTATTGTGTCCTCAGCACGCTGTTCAGATGTCCTCGTTTCACAATATTCATAAATACCATTAATTATGAATTAACAATAAAACTTGGGCGCACTTCGTCGTGATCTTGGCACAGCGTATGAAAGCCATTTATTTCTAATAGGAATAATATCGTGTAACAAAAAATTAAACCCTGTCATAATTTATTTCGCGTAATAATAATAATGGACCTAAGTTTTATAGTGAATTCATTCGAAAAGTGAGAAAACCATTAGTTACAGTTTTGTGAATTTTAATGTTTCATATAATTTTTCCTTCCCAAAAAATTTTACAGTAGCATTCACATTTAGCCCGAAAGCAAAATTTTAATTACGTATATTGACATAGAATAAAATAAAATAAAATAACATAAAACAAAGAACAGACTGCCCAAGACCGATGTAAATGGAAAAAGTTTGATTCGAGCCCTACACCCCAGCAGAGGGTAATAGGAAGGAATGATGATGATGATATTGACATATTGACACCTGTCCTGCAGAAACCCACAAATATTTTCCATCTATTTGTAAACTCACGATTTTAATTTTTTCATAAAAAGAGTTATGCTAATATTCTTAGAAATCTCTCGAGTAATAGAGTAGCACTTATTTGTCTGGTTTGCAGGCTCTGCGATAAAAAAAAACACGTTTTAGGAATTAAAAAAAAACAATTAAATACCTACTGTATTACACTAGGTACAGACAGATATGTAATGATGTACTGATACTGAATTGGATTTTAATCAAAAGTCAACTATAGAAGTAAGTACAACCGGTGTCCAACATTTTAAATAGGCAAAAAACAAAATAGGTACAAATTTCATCTCTGTTTGTTAACCGATTTCCTTTTTTTTCTATTTAATAGATGTAGACAAGCTTTATTGCTATCGTTTTTCATTTGAAAACGGGATTTTCTTTTTGTAGAATAACATTCAACATTACAAATTTAAAAACAATCACAACAATAACAAAATCTAAATTGGTGTGTAATTATAGTTGAATTTTGGCCAATAGGCGGACGTTGGTTATTGCAAATACTAAAACGCATCGCAATGAGCTCAGCTTCAGGTTTCCACAATTACATTCACTGCGAGGCAAGTTTGAAAACTGCGGGTCATCAGTGCGTTATCTTGGCGTTACTAATGATTCATTAGTTTGCTGAGAACTTCTTTAAGCTCAATCGAGAATTGAGACACCGGTAAAGCTAGGTCGTTTGCGGATGTATCCCAGCTTTTATCCTTCACAACAAAGTCTGAAGGCACAACGAACAACTGTTTCTTGTCGCCGGAAGCGTCGAGCGATTTTAAAAATGGTGGCATCGACAAATTTGGCTTCTGTTGAAGCCATTTATGGAAAGCCTTTGTGGACCTAAAACAATGTTATTAAGATAATTATGTATATCTCATGAATAGAGATAGGTTAAAAATAAACCACAAACAGTATCATCATACTACATTAGTACATGAAACAAAATTCACGATGACGTCATCTTGACGTATTTTAACAGGAACTGTGATTTTTGGCGTAAGGTCTTTTTGTCTTGGCAGTTAGCTTTAGATACCCGAAAGACACACTTTACACTGGTGGTAGGACCTCTTGTGAGTCCGCACGGGTAGGTACCACCGCCCTGCCTATTTTTGCCGTGAAGCAGTAATGCGTTTCGGTTTGAAGGGTGGGACAGCCGTTGTGACTATACTGAGACTTTAGAACTATATCTCAAGGTGTGTGGCGCATTTACGTTGTAGATGTCTATGGGCTCCAGTAACCACTTAACACCAGGTGGGCTGTGAGCTCGTCCGCACATCTAAGCAATAAAAAATAAATAAAAAAAACATTAGCTTTAGATACCCGAAAGACACACTTTACACTGGTGGTAGGACCTCTTGTGAGTCCGCACGGGTAGGTACCACCACCCCGCCTATTTCTGCCGTGAAGCAGTTATGCGTTTCGGTTTGAAGGGTGGGGCAGCCGTTGTAACTATACTTGAGACCTTAGAACTTATATCTCAAGGTGGGTGGCGCATTTACGCTGTAGATGTCTATGGGCTGCAGTAACCACTTAACACCAGGTGAGCTGTGAGCTCGTCCACCCATCTAAGCTATAAAGAAAAAGACAATGTAACTATTATTAGGTAGTTTGCGTGTGTTTCTCGAAACTCACGTAAGATGCTGTATATCCTCCCACACATAGGCCATCGAGCGTAGATCTTCAGGAATTTTGACACCTCGCCAAATGGCCTTTGTATTGTTCTTAGGCGGTATATGCTTCATCTTCTGAGGAAGACATGTCCCAAACGCCATGACGTGAGCTGGACTTGTCTCTGCCTTTATGTCGTAAGCGACCTGTTTCTTCAGCACCCGTGGGCATGACGACTAAAATGTGAAAAAATATTTCTAGTATTATCTGTGGATTTCGTAAATCATAGACATAATTAAAACTAGGTTGTTTTTATTTGAAGTTTTACCCTTTGCTTTATTGTTTAGTATTCGAAATTAAATCGGAAACAATAAACTCGAGATTAAACGGTACCAAATACTTAGTATTAATAAATTTTATTAACAATGTGACTTTGTGTCTGTCGTGGAACAATACCTATAGGTTAGTACATTTTTTCTGGGCACTTGTACGTCACTTATCATTGGCTTTTATTTTTATTCCTTAAATAGGCAGATAAGCGATCTGATAATAATCAGTTACTGTAAACCATAGGCATCACAATGGAACTGTTGTCGTGAGCAATGCGCTAAAGATGTCAATTATCTGGTAAGCCCGTAATCATGTTTTACGACACCCAGATTGGTTCGGGTGAATCCGTTCTGGGTGCCACTGCGCCTTTCCATGCTCGGGCCAAAGGCGAGATATGGTCAATCGTGACAACAACAACTGCACAAAGCTTCAACTGAATTAATTAAACGCCTTAACGCATAAAAGATGAAAAAAATTACAGTTTGCACAATATTCAAATATCAACTAGTAACACCTTAGTCGTCCGCCATCACAAAAATTGTGAAATTTTCGAAACGTTGGGTACAATAAGATGGCAATAAAAAACGCGAAATTATACCGTAAAAGCGGTTTTAATTATGAACAATCAAAGTTTCTAATACATCTTCATTTGACATTCAAATGTTACGGAGATCTTTGTCAAAGTAATAAAGAAGGGCATTGTTTAGTAATTTAAGAAATAATAATACATTTCCGTCGACTCGCAAGGTATTCCCCGACATATTGATAGATGGGTATACGATAAAAAAAGAAAATGTGTGCGTGTACTAGTGTACACACGTAAGAAGTGAAACTTGTTTATGGCCTTATTTTTCGAAAAATGATCTACATGCAACTTTCTAGAAATTGGTTAAATAAAGTTAAATTAGATAAAGTTTAAACAAAAGGATTTTATTATCATAGACATGAATACAAAAAAGTTAAATTAGATAAAGTTTAAACAAAAGGATTTTATTATCATAGACATGAATACAAAAAAGTTAAATTAGATAAAGTTTAAACAAAAGGATTTTATTATCATAGACATGAATACAAAACAGATGGCGCGTAACGGAAAAAAGTGACGCGTAACCGAAAAATGTGACGGTAAATTTTTTTCCAACGCCGATAAGGAAGTTTCACTTCAAAAATAATAGAATTTTTACTAGTGATTTTATTGAAAGATGAATATTATTTTTAGTATGATATATACTCAGGTCCTTGACATATTGGATATTTGATAGTATTACGTACGATATATTTTCCCAAAAAACTCATAGAATGAAACACAACTCTTAGAACATTAACGTTACATAAAAAAAATATTAAGAAACTTAAATTAACTTTTAGAACTTAAATTTTTTTTAATCGTTAAATTATAATCATATTTAATATTACTTATCATAAAGCATTGTTAAAAACTACTCTTAAAAAGAAGTTTAGTTTTGAAGCTTAAAAAGAAATCGGAGTTATTTTTTCGCCAATTCGTCTCAAGCTTCCCGTATTTTCTAGTATATTCAGTCTTCCGATATAATTAAATACTTTTGATTACATATATTATGTGGAAATAAATGAAATTGACATCAAGAAGAAACGAAAATAACTCACCTTTAGTGCTCCGACTTTTTCAGAAATTGATTTTAGAACACACGGCAAAATCTTGGGATGTAAAACGAGGCCACGGGACGCGTGCTCGTCAAACCAGACCTATATTATTAATCAAATTTAATACTATCGCAAAGTTCGAAATTGCTCCGTCGAATTAGCCATATAATATTTTATTACTTGGAATAAGTCTTCAATGTCCTCTGGCCGTTTGATCTCCGATTTGAATTCCACGTTACCCAAACTTACCCACCAGTCGTAGAATTCCTTTGAGATCTATAAGAAAAATTACATTTCAATCAATTTATTTAGTCTCCAAGAGTATTTAGAGAAATAAAATAAAAATGTGCTCAAAATAATTTCCTCACTGCCTATCTGCATTACGTATTATCAGCCTACCATTTTTTTAAGCTATACGGTCTAAGGGTCCATCAGAATTAATACAAATCCTACGCTGTAATAACCAAGAGAGTGAAATTGTTGGACAGTTTAATGAGAATTACATCTAAATGCTAAATAATGTGTCGCAATTGAATGAAATAAGCCGATTCGAGTCGATGATCGAAAAAAATGCAAAATCTGATACCTATGTACCATACTATTAAAAAATATGATTGTGTAATTGTATAATCTACTTACTTTCTTAGTCAAAATTTCAGCCTTTTTGCTAAATTCATCAGAAGCGGAAACTTCAAATGCTCTTTGTTTATATTTAGAATTCCATTTGATCATGTCAGTTTCCGATTCGTTGCAGTAAAGCATTTCAAAATGAGGATTTTTCTTTCTCCTGTACTGCCCTGGCCTATGTCATTAATTCAAAAAAAGGACATTAAGTCTAATTTAAAAAAAAAAACAATATTAATGGATTTATCACTAATCGCTGACCCATTATAGTAAAACATAACTATAATATTAACATATATAATCAAATATTACCTACATAATATTGTACTGAATAGAAATCCCTCAAAATCGAGCATAACATTCTCAGGACCATTACTTCGCTACGTATTACCTCAAGACCAAAATGACATTAATAAAATCCATATTTATATTAAAGTAAAGCTACAATCTTCTTGGCGAAAAGCATAATGTACAGGAAAATAATATTTTATTCGAATTCCAATTAAATTTACCTCTTAATGCTGGGATGAACTTCTATGTCGTCTTCGGAGTTCGCTTGTTCATCAAACAGTGTTATTTCCGATTTGTAATTCTTCATTTTGCTTGTTTGCGATCTTATTGTATTCCTTGAATAAACTTTCGAAAATGATATCGATTTTGAGAACGTTTTTGATGCTATGACTGATTTCGAACGTGCTGTTTGTAAGGATTTCATTCGTGAAACCTTTCCTAGTTCAGAACTTGTTAAGGGTGATGAATCGCTCCATTGTTCCGACTGTTCCTCGTGCACCTCGTTTGATTCTTGGTCAATGAACGAGTCATAGTCAGCCATAGAATACGTGTCGCGAATTTGAATCTATTAAAAAAATTTATAATAAAACCAGCTGACCCGACAAACATCGTAGCGTCTCAATCGAAAAATAAAATACCTAAACTTTTGTATAAAATAAACTTAAAACAAACAAAAGGAATCCGTCCGACGGGGGACACATCAAAGGAAAAACAAAATTGTTTGTTTTTATACAATTTCGAGCATTTTCATATTTATTCACCTTTTAAACCTTCTATGGACTTCCACGAATAATTAAAGACCAAAATTATCCAAATCGGTCCAGCCGTTCTAAAGTTTTAGCGAGACCAACGAACAGAGCGATTCATTTTTATATATATAGATTATATATCAATTATTATATCATAACAATAATATATCGGCGCAATCCTGTTATATTTAGTCAACTAAGATGGTTAGAGTTAGTTGAACGGCCGTCTGGTGTAGTGGTAAGTGACATGGTCACTACACAAGGGGGTCGCGGGTTCGTATCCCGCCAAGGGTGGATATTTGTATGATAAATATAAAAATGTCTTTTCCAGGGTTATGGATGTATATTAAATATATGTATGTGTATAATAAAAATATTACATTTATTTCCGTTATCTGGTACCTGTAACACAAGTTCTTTACGAACTTAGCACGGGACCAGTTAACGTGGCATGATTGTTAGGAAATATTTATTTATTTATTTAAGTTTCACTTAAGACCCCTTAAGAAATCTGAAGCTGTGTCCTCAATGCTAAAATTGTTGGATAACTGTTATAAGCCCGACGCATTTCAACAATTCGGCTTCTCGCATTAAAACTGTATAATCTCAAAACGTACTAACTTTACAGGACAGTGGTTTAAAGGTTTAACATGTGATATTTTTAATATTAATCATCTTTGAAATATATATTTTTTCTATTTATATTATTTTATATTATATTATATTGCGACATTGAAGTGGCAGTGGGTAGGACACATTGCTCGCAGAACGGATGGCCGTTGGGGCCAGAAAGTTCTTGAGTGGCGACCGCGTACTGGAAGACGTAGCGTGGGTAGGCATCCCACAAGGTGGGCCGACGACCTATTGAGGTTCGCGGGGATCCGCTGGATGCAGGCAGCGCAGGACCGGTCTTTGTGGCGAGGCTTGGGGGAGGCCTATGTCCAGCAGTGGACGTCCATGGGCTGATAGGATTTATATTATCTGTCTTATAAAGTAAGATAAAATTATGTATTAATTTTGTTAATAGTATGTAGTCAAAACATAGGTAAACTAATAAATAAAAACAAACTAAACTACGCTCTTTTGACAGTATTAATAAGAAAAATACCAAATGGTGATGGTGGTATATACCAAACGTTTACGCATATTAACTCAATTTCGAATATTTTTGGAAATTGTACACTTTTAATGCGAAAAGGCGAATTGTTTATGACGGCATTCTAGAAAATTTATGAACAAATGACCCCAGTGTTCTGCTACAAATACGAGTGAGTGACTATTGTCGCACAAGACATTCCGTTTTGATCGTTGTACACTTGAATGTAATAAATGGAATTCATTGGAAAAGCGAGTCTTAATTACTGTCACTACGGAGGCAATGATAGTGATAAAGAGAATGGCATCATTTTAAAAACACCATGGAACCAGCCTCTCCGTCGTATAAGTTTACACATCTTATTATGTATATCTATACACAAATCATCATACATACATAATCATAACACGTTTATCAGAGAAAAAGAAAAATATTATGAATTTAGTATGTGTATTGTACAGAATAATACCAACACATCAGAATGCTAGTCTAATTTTTAAATGCTCCGTCTAATTTGCCTTATTTGTGTTGTCACTTATTTCATAAAACCTATAAAAGAAATAAATATAATAAATAAACAATTAAATTACATCGTCACCAGAACGCGACTTGTAATACTCTTCGGATGGCACGATCGAAGCGGTTTCAGATTTCGGTTCGTAATGTACCTTTTCCATTGGCAAGTTGAAGATTTTTGAAATTCTCTCGAATATTACTGGACCAACAAGTTGACGTACCACTTCACTTTGAGACTCCCAGAACTATGAAAAAAGGGAATTTGTGAACCAAATATTATTCTATCTATATCTATACTAATATTATAAAGAGGAAAGATTTGTTTGTTTGTTTGTTTCGAATAGGCTCCGAAACTACTGGACCGATTTGAAAAATTCTTTTTCCATTAGAAGCCGACATTGTCCCTGATGAACATAGGCTACTTTTTTTTTTTTTTTTTTTTGGTTTCATGTCTGTTTTAATGTTTTCGAAGCGAAGCGAGGGCGGGTCGCTAGTTTTATTATAAAAATCGAAAAACATTGTCTTTTTTGCATACGAAGGTAAATAATCTCACCGCCGACCAGGTGTTATTTAATTTTTTTATTGCTTAGATGGGTGGGCGAGCTTACGCCCCACTTGATGTTAAGTGGCTACCGGCGCCCATAGTCATCTATAACACAGATGCCGCCACGCACCTTGAGATATAAGTTCTAAGGTCTCAAGTATAGTTACAGCGACTGCCCCACACTTCAAACCGAAGCGCACTACTGCTTCACGGCAGAAACAGGCAGGGTGGTGGTACCTAACCGCGCAGACTCACAAGAGGTCCTACCACCAGTAATTACGCAAATTATAATTTTGCGGGTTTGATTTTTATTACACGATGTTATTCCTTCACCGTGGAAGTCGATCGTGAACATTTGTTAAGTACGTATTTCATTAGAAAAATTGGTACCCGCCGCCGGGATTCGAACACCGATGCATCGCAAGATACGAATGCACCGAACGTCTTATCCTTTAGGCTACGACGACTTGTTAAGCGGTTATTGGAACTCATAGATGTCACAACATGAATGTCGGCATCCTCCTTGAGATTTAAGGTCCACGTCTCAATTAATATGCCCATTCGAGTTATTGTGCTATCATAATATAAGAATCTCTGAACTTTGTGATACTTTATTAATATTATGTCATAATTGACACTTCAGCATAATGACCATAATATATTAGTTTGTAGCTATGGACCACACTCATCTCTTACCTGATCATCTTTGTAGCTCAGCTCTAGAGATTTTATAACGTTTTTCCAGTGTTGTTTAACTGACGCTTCATTTTGTTCGTAGCGTGAGGGAATTACAACTCTTAATTTTTTCGGTTTTTCCCATGCTTTCACAAGAGGACGCTTACCACAAGGCATTGCTAATACCAAATATATCGATTTTTTATAAAAATATTATATTACTTCCGTAAAAATTAATCGGAATGCAAATTATTTCCTTCATAAATTGAAGTTCTGTTGTCAGTTGTTGTTTCTTCTAAATATTAAATCAAAGAGAACTTAACCACTATATCTTTATATTTATGATTATTTTGTACATGTAATTGAACTCGTTCAAAACGACTAGATCGGTTATTAGGATATATTTTTTGGAGATTAAGTACATAGGTGGTGATAGTTTGGATTCACATTTGGAGTTGGTAGGAATCACTGCGATCAGATAACTAATAAACTTTATAAGATTAATAAAATAAAAAAATGTAATTTTTTTTATTGATTTGCATAAAAGAATGGGTTGAAGTACAATAAATATTCGCTTACGCTACATACTAATGTTTACTTATATCGAAATGAATTAGTGCACTTTTAATACATGTTTAGGAAATATGTTGTCAACTGTCGTCGTTGCGGATTAAACTCAAACTGCAGTATAGGAAGCACTTATTTATTCCACACGCACCTTAAAATCGTATACATTAACAATCAATTGGTTTTTATCCTTTGAACCTTTTAAAAACGTAAAACACAAATTTTTACTCATGACATTTTTTCCTCAATCCGACAGCCTGTCTTTCTTTTTTTCCGGACGTCTCCCGTTGTTAATCTGTGTGTGAAAAACCATTCACCACACCACACCCCCACGGAGAAAGATACGCCAGTTGAGAGCCCTTAATCAAAATTGTCACTATACTCTTAATATTACGCATAATTAGGTATACGTGCGAATGTATTACAAGAATAATTGTATAAAACGAAGAATTATAAGTGANCAGAGATCTTTTTTGCCACTTACCATCCGGCTATGGAATGAGCTCCCCTCCTCGGTGTTTCCCGAGCGCTATGACATGTCCTTCTTCAAACGAGGCTTGTGGAGAGTATTAAGCGGTAGGCAGCGGCTTGGCTCTGCCCCTGGCATTGCTGAAGTCCATGGGCGACGGTAACCACTCACCATCAGGTGGGCCGTATGCCAGTCTGCCTACAAAGGCAATAAAAAAAAAAAAAAAAGGTATAAGATAACCACATTAGTTTGTAGATATGGACCACACTCATCTCTTACCTGATCATCTTTGTAGCTCAGTTCTAGAGATTTTATAACGTTTTTCCAGTGTTGTTTAACTGACGCTTCATTTTGTTCGTAGCGTGAGGGAATTACAACTCTTAATTTTTTCGGTTTGTCCCATGCTTTCACAAGAGGACGCTTACCACAAGGCATTGCTGATACTAAATATATCGATTTTATATAAAAATATTATATTACATCTGTCAGAATTAATCGGAATGCAAATTATTTCCTTCATAAATTGAAGTTCTGTTGTCAGTTGTGGTTTCTTCTAAATATTAAATCAAAGAGAACTTAATCACTATATCTTTATATTTATGATTATTTTGTACATGTAATTTAACTTTTTCGAAACGACTAGCCCGGTTATTAGGATATCTTTTTTGGAGATTGAGTAGGTGGTGATAGTTTGGATTCACAGTTGGACTTGTTAGGTATCACTGCGATCAGATAACTAATAAACTTTATGAGCTTAATAAAATAAAAAAATGTTATTTTTTTATTAATTAACATTAAAGAATGGATTAACATTCGATTACTACATACCTACTATGTTTGCTTTTATCGCAATGAATTAGTTCACTTTTAATACATGTTTATAATTCCGTATTGTAAAGACATTCACATAAAATGAATTTATGTATTGACACAAATAGAAAGTCAATAATTAATAGATATACCTATATCTATTCATTATTGACCTATGTACCTACGTATAATTATAATTATTTATTTAAACAGTTCAAGGGAAAACTTGAGCAGTAAAATTTCAAATAACAAATAATAGTGTTACAATTGTCGTAGAATCTTGCCTCTTCTGGCTTTATCGATCTCTGAATTCAATTTAGAGTTTAGTTCGTTTTTTGTTTTTAATAATAAGAATTTGAGTGTGTTTTCCAACTCCATGGCGGTAATCTTGAATAGCCTCATTGTTATAAGGCTCAAGTACATACTAATTTATGTGTATTATCTATGAAGTCCATACTCAATGTGATCTATGGTCGAGGCAAAAAATTCTTTGTAGTTTATAACATTGAACTGGTCATGGTAATCCGTCCGTTGGCAGAAATAAATTTAAGAATCATTTGGGTTTAAAACTGGCGACTAGCGCCATCTATGTATATATACCGTCGACTGCAGCTCCGCTACAAAAATGCTACCAACTTCAGTGTCATGATAAAGTAATTTATAAGTAATTTATTTGTTTATGGTATAAACTTTTCTTCCAGTGTAATCATGTATATTATTGTAAGTTTTATTTTGATTCTTAAAGAAAGTCTAGGTTCATCATCATAATTTTATTAATAATATCATTGCATTGTGACAGGAAAAACAAACATTTTATTGTTACAAAATATTCCATGGTGCTTTGCTCTTTAGTGCAAAATCTAATTAATATTATTGCGGTCATGCTTAGTGCCCTAGAAAAGTGTAATAATATCTTCAATGGCTAACCTAAGCCTAGGGTGTGCTACAGCGCCACCTACCGTAATTATCATAGCAATAACAAAATTCACTTCTTGGAACAGAGTGAAAACAAAAACGCGAAATCAAGAAGTGTTTATAAAAACCACGAGAGGGCGCTGTATCATAATATCTAAATTTTTGAAAAAAATCATATCCATGAACATGTTCTAAATAGTAGTTTATTTTTGTACTTGATATAAATTAATTACATAATTAATACATAATATGTAATAATTTTTAATACTTCTTCTTCACTCGTTTATTAGTTAAAAATAACAACAAAATCATTGATAAATTGACGTATTATTTTTACCTATATTTTCAGCGTCTTCAAATGTGTCTGGCACTTTTAAGCCTCGAGTTTCGGGTTGTGTAAGTACCAATAAACCAGATACAAAAGCCATCACAGCAAACATCATTGACGGTATCCCAACCCAATAGGCCATGAGTGGAGGCGTCAACGGTGCCACGATTGAACCTATTCGTCCTATCATTGACGAGAATCCTAAGAACGAATGTCGATATCTCGTCGGATACAATTCCGCAGTGTACAAATACAACGAGGTCATCACTAAGCCTATGCAAAATTTTCCTGTTAAAAATAAACCCAGCGAAACGTGATACACGTTTATAGGGGTAAAAGCGAAAGCAGCGTTGCACACAGCGCAGATTGTAAAACCTGCGAACAATGTTATTCTTCTGCCAACCCTATCTAAGACCATAACAGCAATCACATATCCGGGAATTTCGACAGCGGCTGTTGCTATATAATTGACATACATATTGCCAGATAAATTCACGGAATTTATAGATAAACCGTAATATATTAAAACAGTGGTAA
Organism: Bombyx mandarina; assembly: GCF_003987935.1. Next base: position 246,336 of record NW_021011580.1, read on the forward strand.
TCCACAAAAAAGGCGTTGTACAACATCTACGTAACATAACGGGTGATTTGATAACGCGAAGGAACAGATTATTTTTGTGCGTATCTTTATTAGTTTCCATTTGTCGTGGTATGGCGGTGAGGAGATATTTCATCGATTTTCCAGAGATTTGCTTTCCATTTAATCCAGCTGCTCGTATTAAGGCAGCCTTTGCTTTATCTTGTTCGTTTTTCGATAAAAGCCAACGATGACTCTCTGAGAGTATCCAGTGGTAAGAGAGTATAATGAAGACCGGGATGTAGAGCACCAGACTGAGTGTACGCCACTCGGGGAAAGCCCAGGCAAGGAGCCCTAATATTACTTGACCAGTAGCAAACATACTTGACATTGTAGCACTGGTTTTGACACGGTGCTCAGTACCGACAATCTCTGCTGCCAAAATATACGCAGCGCTGTATGCTCCTCCGCCGATAGCAGTCTGCAAAAACTGTAAAGTGACATACATGGCATAATTTATCGAGAACGACCTCACCAAGCCGACCAAGGCTATATTAAAGGAGAAAATAACAATAGACATTCTTCGTCCGAAGCGATCCGAGACGAATCCTGCTAATATCAAAGCGATCATTCCTCCCAAACTATTTAAGGTACCGGGTAATGTCCTTAGCCACTCTTTACATTCCAAATGAAAATCATAGACAACGGTATTTGTCCGCTCGTGTACGTAGTTATCGCAAGGTATAATCGTGCTTCTGTCAAACAAATAAACAGGGCAGACGTCTTCAGCATTAGGAGACAAATCAACACCAACGTTATCAGTTGAGTTTGCATAGCGATTGCAGCTATCAAATCCATTGTTATTGTTTGGGATCGCGTTGAATATCCAATCTGGGGCATATTCCGGATATGCTCCATCGCATTGCGGAACGTGACAGCGATAAGGCAAGCGGCCTGCAGTGAATACGTAGTCCCCAGCCATGAACGCGCAAAAAATAGCAGGCAGAGCTAAGAGCGCCAAGTTGAGCACTTGAAACTTTCCGAATTGTCCCACTTCCTGGTTCAAAACACTGTCAAAGACAACGTTAATATCACCATCACTCTGATGAGTACACATGTTTTTTTTTTTTGTGATTTATGTATTGCCACTTGTTATAGTATCAAATTTAATTGAGTAATATTCAGAACAGTGTTCATGTTATATATCGCAAAAACTTGAACGTTATCTTTGTAGTAAACTTATGTCTCGATGCTTATCTCTCTGAGATAATTATTGTAACAAACACGTGTTCTCACAATGAAGCAGGAATGCCTTTATCTAAATGTGCATATAGTATGATATAACACAAGCTATACTAATTCAATATTTAAGTTTCATGTTACAGAATATAAAAATATTAAGAAGAAATAAACAAGAAAGAGAAAACTATTCAATTCCTTAGGCTTCAATCAAGCATTTCCAGACATTCATGATATGAATAATATGCATATTATTAAATTTTTATGAATTGTAATATATATGTTTATGATAAGATATAAGTAATAAAACACCAAAAATACGATTCTTCATAGATTATATTCTAATAATATAAATTATATTTCTAAATTTATTAAACAAATGCGTGTTTTACGTAAATGAAATAAGTATAAATTTTTTTGGGAAGTTCACTGAAACACAATGCTCATTTATGAAATCGAAACTTTTATTTATTTCATATTTAATTTGTTTATTTGGCTTCAGCTTGACCCAAATTAGTTTCAGCTAATTCTGAGAGTCTCCTTCGAATGTGTTCCACGGATTCTGGTTCAATTGAAAGCGGTTTTTGGGTTGGGGCTTCATGATACTGATTTTGGAAAGACATTTTTGCTTCAAGCACGGCTGGATCGAACATTCCGAGGCTATTTAAATATGGAGGACGTCTATGCTCTGGGTGATCAATCATCCATCTACAATACTCTCTGACGCTCCTGTATATACAAAATTGGTATATCTTAATTTTTTTTTATTGCTTAGTTGGGTGGACGAACTCACAGCCCACCTGGTCTTAAGTGGTTACTGGAGCCCATAGACATCTACAACGTAAATGCGCCACCCACCCTGAGATATAAGTTCTAAGGTCTCAAGTATAGTTACAACGGCTGCCCTACCCTTCAAACCGAAACGCATTACTGCTTCACGGCAGAAATAGGCAGGGTGGTGGTACCTACACGTGTGGACTCATAAGAGGTCCTACCACCAGTAAAGTATAGTTACAACGGCTGCCCTACCCTTCAAACCGAAACGCATTACTGCTTCACGGCAGAAATAGGCAGGGTGGTGGTATCTACCCGTTTAGATCAATCAATTAATTTGTACTCAGAGTCATTTAAAGCTGTTGTCAGTGTATCTTATTAGGTTCCAGAAATGTGTTGAGTTATTTTAAATCATTAATAATTTCTATGATCTTACAAACAGTATAAAGAATTGGAACCCTTACTGAAAACGAAAACCAACATCGTCCACTTATTGCTTTTTTTTTCCTCTATTCATTTATTCATTCCCTCATTCAATTAAAAATAATCTACTTCGGCTTTTGGAACTGGTTCCTTACATCCTTAATAATAAACGCCATTGGCTAACTAGATTTATTTTAATAGCCTTACGAAATAAAATTGTAAAATTATCCTATACAAATGCAAATAATACATTTGCAAATAATATGTGCGTAGTTATTTAATTTTTTTTTTAATAACAGTTTCTAATAATTTGCTAATATTTACATTATGCTGTTTTAACACCGTAATACTCTGTCTGTTTAATGTCTGTTTAATGTAGGAATATAAGTCCAAAATTAATCAGATAAGAATGCAAAATTTTCTTTTATAATACAAAACTCAGATTCAGACATACTTGTATTGACATAAGTATTATATTTAAATTAATGAATATAATAACAAATAATAGTATTTCGGATGACAGAAAAAGTCTTAGTATGTGCCTGTTCAGGTATTTATTATGTGTGTATATCAATAGAATCTCGTACAATTCGTATTGTTGCGCCGGTAAAAGTAACGCCATCTATCGTCGAATAGGAGAAACAAATATCAAAAGAACTAGTAAAATCGAGAACGCTCGAGAAGTGCAACGCCATTTATTATCAAATAGCGGAAATGCAAATCGAAACGACTGGTTTTATCGAGAATTTTCTCGATAAATGTAGGGTTGTTGTATCGACTATAAAAGCGTTGCAGAGATGACACGAAGGCAGATAGTAATCGGATCTAAGTGTTTAATAGAGATTTAGTTTGTACTTCGATGGAAGTTTTATTTATACCGAACCCCAGCGCGTAACAATATTTCAGGATAATTATATTACGTTAGATAATAAGTACTTCAATAAGTACCTCACATTTTGCTTATTTGTTAAAGGTATAAAATATGCAATGAGCAAAAAGTTGTTTTATTTTATATTCACTCTAATATTTATAAATATTTACTTGACGAAATGAAAATGATTCAAAACATCATCAATTTACCTAAGTCATTTTGTGTAACAATTGAACAAAATACTGACGAGACGGCCATTTCGTGTTAGAATTAGCAGGCTGTCTGGAGGTCAGCGAGCTGTGACAGTCTTGTCGCATTCGTTAGCTTCAGCTTGCTTTATTTTATTTTCTATAAATATAAGGCGTAATGGCGCAAAAAACATCACTTAGAGAGAGTGGATCACTTAAAGGAATTGTGATTTTTTAATGAGGGTGTGAGTCTTAATAAAATTATATTTCTTACCGCAAATTAGTAATGCCTTCCCACACAGCTTTCAGTGTGACCAAATCTTTGGGTACATATCGTGCTGATCTCCACTGATTTTTAGTATTATTCTTCGGAGCCCGATACTGGTCGTGTCTAGGGAGGCTTTGTCCAAAAGCAATTGTTTTATTAGAGCAATTTTCTGCCTTTATGTCTCTTGATATCTCTCGTTCTAATGCAGAATAGCAAGATTTCTAGAATTTTTTATTATTTTTTTTATTAATTGCTTTAAATTTAATGCCGTGTTTAAAAAAAACACTAAACTGGTTAAATTGAACACATGCAGATTGATAATTGAAATCTCATTAAGAAAAAATTTAAAAAAAGAAAACATTTCGAGGAGTGAAAACCTATTTGGTTTGAACGACATTTTTACAACTACACAGGAGAGCCATTTCAAGTTTAAAATTTAGAAAAAATACTATTACAAAAAATATTTTGGAGAGAAATTTGAATGGAGTAAGCTTGATTGAAGTTCAATTAAAAACATCAAACTTTTGATGCTAATGCTAAATAAAACTTAAAATGTCGCGTATAAACCGAAATGTCGCTTAAACCAAATAGTCTTTCACCTTTCGATTTGATTTAAAATTTTACTCGTTGAGCGATTTTTTTATCAACTATGTTTTAAGAGCGGCGGCATTCAAATTTTGATGTCTATGGGCTCCGGTAACCGCCTCTAGACAGCTGCGAATTGCACTGGTCATCAACTGCCATTGATATAGATTAACTTTAATTTTCCTTTGCATAAAACCTTCGATCAACAATAGTAACTATTACTATTGTTGATTGAAGCATAAAACAGACGAGGATGAATTGAATAGCTTAGAGTTGTAGTCGCTTATGCCGTTGTCGCTAATTTAAGTAGGTACAAAATAAAGTCGCTTTTTCGCCGCTGTATTTTGTACTGAATATTTTGAAGAGTGCTGAGGAGTTCATCTCGTTCAGCTAAAATGTGACACGAAGGAATAAATTTCATTCTAACTAAAACTACATTCGTCAAGAATGTGTTTGTCCAGACGTCCTTTGTATCATGTTCCAGAAAACGCGGAAATGAACTCTGTTTTTTCGAATTTAGAGTTGAGAGTTCTTTTATTGTGAATATTTCTATTTATTTAAAAAAAAGAAAATATTTGAGAAAAAACAAAAAAAAAAGCCCGCTGAGTTTGTTTCGCCGGTTCTTCTCAGGACCGTGGCTTTTTTTGGAACCGGTGGTAGAGTTAACATTGTTATTTGTATTTTGACATTCAACAAGTGTGTCATACTGACATCTAAGTTGAAATAAATGATTTTGAATTGAATTAAGAACTCAATTTCCAGACTAAGTTTTTGAAGTGTCCTCAGCACGCATCACGTTAACAGTAGATAGCAACACGTTGCCAGTGTGCTTAGTGCGAGTTTTTTAAAGTTCTCGATAGCGTAAAAGTTAATTCAAATTTGTATGGAGTTGGAACGTTTGCGTACGTTTTCCGCTAAGGGCGCTGTTCCAGCTGCATACAAATTTGAGTTAACTTTTACGCTATCGAGAACGTTAAAAAACTCGCACTAAGCATACTGTACAATAGAAAGTAGTGAATATTAAACTATGTATTAATACATTGCAATTGAAATGGGAAACCTACCTCTGGTTTTCCCACCGCGACGGCAATCTTTTCATCGATTGTAGGTAATTCTTTTGAAATAACTCTAAGGCTTCGAGCGACATGTGTATCGAACTCAATCTAAGGAAAACAATAATAACTTACTTACATAAAGTGTTGTAATGGTGAAAAAGATAAAGTGAAATGAAACTTATAAATTAACCTGATCTCTGAAGATTTTTGCAAGTGACAGAAAATATTAGCCACATTTAATTAAAGTAAATTTAATAGTGATTACGAGAACTGTGAGCTCATTACTACTTTAAGCCGAAAAAATAGTGTTGAAATTAAAAAGTAGGAAGAGATTTATATTAAATTTGTTTATGCCATGGATTATTAATTATTAATATTGCCAGTGGTAATTATCTTCCGCGCCTACCATTCGCAAGCCTTCCTTGCGTGAGTATAGTCTTTTTTGCAGGACAAAGATACGCAATGCTTGCGAACGATTGACAGTCTTTGGAGCAATCTTTAACAACTATCACTGACAGTTGCAGTGAGAGTAGAGTTTAAGCATAGACCTATATAGTAGGGACACGACATATTGTTCTATACGTACAATTGCTTATATAAATAGCACCCATTTTGAAGGCACACACATAAACATATATCTATCTCGTTCTTACTCAGCACTTTAACTCGCAGGAAAACAATATAACAGTATTTCAGTGCGTACATAAAATGAAACATGAATATACGTAAATATCTCCGTCTCCGTCTAATGAGGCCGAAAATCCGCCATGTTTAGCGCGCCAAATGTCATTGTCACGTCAGTTCGGCCGTCTGTTTTGGGTTGTACATTATTTATTGACTTTGATATCGATTTAATATGATTGCTTATATAAAATTTCTAATTTTATCATGCTTAAAACATACAAAAATAATAATTAAAACATATTTTATAGGATCTCAAGAAAGTCGATGCCCCAAAACTATTATCTATATATATTTGAATTCATTATGGAGCCCTCATCCGAAACAGATTATACACTTAATATTTTTGAATCCGAAATATCGGACACCATTTTTCGGTCGGAATCTATTCATCATGACACTAATCATAAATACCTCTTTAAAATATGTCACCAAAACATATTTAGACATTCTGTTTAGATATTTCGGGACCGAAATATCTAAAAAATCTATTTAGGCTACCGACAAAATCTCTTCGGAACTATTTAAATAAAATAGTTTTATTCCGCAGTGAGTAAAACACTATTGTAAATTCGTTAAATATTTATTAATTAAGTGATTTTAGAGAGGAAGTCACAAGGAATGACGTTTGTAATTTCATTAACGAATAAATGTTCTGTAGGTGTTTTTTTTATCAGGCGGTCTCTTGATAAGTTTAAAATTTGCGTGCGGTGCGGTACCTTCCTTGAGGTGCGCTGCGGTAGTGTGTTACGGACTTTAGAGTCAGCAAAACAATTAAAATATATTGTAATAGTCTAAGAAAAACACCTACTCAAAATACGATAACATTTAGCATGCTAGAAATGGGCTGATGGCACTGTACTATGCCATATCTTTATGTTTTGCGGCAAACGACAACTTTATAAAATCAGTGTAGCAAATTTTAAAAATCGTCATATCGTTTACTTGGAAAATTTGAAGCACGAACTCGTCTTAGATTTCACTTAATATCTAAATCACATCATCTTTGTACATAACAATACTTACTTACTTACTTCCTATTAAAGTATAAATTCTACAAATACATTAATACTCAACAATATTTAAAATAAAATAAGCCAAGAACGTTTATCGATAAAACCTACTAACATTAAAATCTTCTGGGCAGCACTAAAGCCACCATGTTGTGTGGCCAGATGACGTCACAGTGGCACGAATTTTTTGTTGACGTTTCATTTCCATAGGTTTCCTACTTCAGTGTATATTTCAGTGTTAATCTCATAGACCTATATAGTAGGGACACGACATATTGTTCGATACGTACAATTGCTTAGATAAATAGCACCCATTTTGAAGGCACACACATAAACATATATCTATCTCGTTCTTACTCAGCACTTTAACTCGCAGGAAAACAATATAACAGTATTTCAGTGCGTACATAAAATGAAATATGAACATACGTAAATACCTCCGTCACCGTCTAACGAGGCCGAAAATCCGCCATGTTGAGCGCACCAAATGTCATTGTCACGTCAGTTCGGCCGTCTGTTTTGGGTTGTACATTATTTATGGACTTCGATATCGATTTAATATGATTGCTTATATAAAATTTTATATTTTATCATGCTTAAAACATATAAAAATAATAATAAAAACGTATTTTATAGGATCTCAAGAAAGTCGATGCTTCAAAACTATTATCTATATATTTAAATTCATTATGGAGCCCTCATCCGAAAAATCGGACACAATTTTTCGGTCGGAATCTATTGATCATGATTAGCATAAATACCTCTTTAAAATATGTCATCAAAACATATTTAGACATTCTGTTTAGATATTTCGGGAAAATGGCTACCGACAAAATCTCTTCGGAACTATTTAAATAAAATAGTTTTATTCCGCAGTGAGTAAAACACTATTGTAAATTCGTTAAATATTTATTAATTAAGTGATTTTAGAGAGGAAGTCACAAGGAATGACGTTTGTAATTTCATTAACGTATAAATGTTCTGTAGGTGTTTTTTTTATCAGGCGGTCCCTTGATAAGCTTAAAATTTGCGTGCGGTGCGGTAGTGCGGTGCACCTTCCTTGAGGTGCGCTGCGGTAGTGTGTTACGGACTTTAGAGTCAGCAAAACAATTAAAATAGATTGTAATAGTCTAAGAAAAACACGTACTCAAAATACGATAACATTCAGCATGCTAGAAATGGGCTGATGGCACTGTACTATGCCATATCTTTATGTTTTGCGGCAAACGNGAAGTGCGCGCGGGGGCCACCCGTAGCGCTTGCGCACGGTGCGTCATTGCTGACTATATACAAAGAATGTTTGTCCCAAAAAACAGACAATATTAAAAATCAACATAATTTTTAAATATAATAATTCTACATCTAATATTATTATAAACAAAGTCAAACTTATAATATAGTAATAATAATAATACATAGTTACACTACAATAGTAATCGGATCTACACGAAGCGAAACATTGAACGGATTACCTAAAGAGGTAGAAGTGAATTGAGAATTTTAAAGTGTTCCATGTTCTAAGTGCTTAATAGAGTTTTAGTTTGTACTTCGATGGAAGTTTTATTTATACCGAACCCCAGCGCGTAACAATATTTCAGGATAATTAGATTACGTTAGATAATACACTTCAATAAGTACCTCACATTTTGCTTATTTGTTAAAGGTATAAAATATGCAATGAGCAAAAAGTTGTTTTATTTTATATTCACTCTAATATTTATAAATATTTACTTCACGAAATGAAAATGATTCAAAACATCATCAATTTACCTAAGTCATTTTGTGTAACAATTGAACAAAATACTGACGAGACGGCCATTTTGTGTTAGAATTAGCAGGCTGTCTGGAGATCAGCGAGCTGTGACAGTCTTGTCGCATAATGTGGGGCTGTTCTTATTCTTTGTAGCCATCACCCATGCTTAGCAAATGCAATGAATTTTCCCGTCCTGACCTATGCAAATGTAGTGTTTGCTCACAAAGCCCGCATGCACATAAAATCTCCCCAGATCATCCAATCCCCTTTCTACAGGAAGGCCATCAGAGCACCGTGGTACATGAGCAATGTCGATTTTCACGACTATCTAAACATAGAACCGATATGTCTAAAGGAAGCGTTAAAACGCTACTTTAAAAAAGCGGCGCGACCCAATAACCCCTCTTATCTATAACGCTATCAGCGAATGGTAGGAAAAAAAAAAGAAATTTATTTACGAATTGTAAGGCAAAGTCGTCGTGGTCTAAAGGATAAGACGCCCGGCCGTAAGCTCGCCCACCCTCTAACCAATAAAAAAAATAAAAAAAAGTATTACATATTAAAGCTCATGAGACGCGCGTTGCTACGAGCTCGTCCTTTTCATTTATTACAATTTAAAGTAATTGGACAATAGCATTCGTTAGCTTCAGCTTATTTTATTTTCTATAAATATAAGGCGTAATGGCGCAAAAAACATCACTTAGAAAGAGGGGATCACTTAATAAAAAGGAATTGCGATTTTGAAGTGACAACTTCTTTAGAATCGTTGTGATTTCAAACCGGATGCAACGGAAAAAACGACAGGTAAGAGACACAAATACAAAAATGTGTAGGATGAAGCCAGCAAAGAGTGAGACAGAAATATACATACTATTTAATACAGCGCCATCTTGAGATTTTTTAATACTAACGTGTGTATGAAAGCTCTTGTAGTGAATTTTAATTTAGGATTATACGTTACATTAAAATATCAATTCACAGAGGGCGCTACCTTACAATTATTTACTAATGACAAAATTTTACATATACTTAAGACGTTTAGGATAATTGTATTTTAATTTTGGAAGGTTTCACTTCTACCACGTGTGAATTGCACACATTTTGTTTTTTTTTTAATGAGGGTGTAAATCTTATTAAAATTATATTTCTTACCGTAAATTAGTAATGCCTTCCCACACAGCTTTCAGTGTGACCAAATCTTTGGGTACATATCGTGCTGATCTCCACTGGTTTTTAGTATTATTATTCGGAGCTCGATACTGGTCGTGTCTAGGGAGGCTTTGTCCAAAAGCATTTGTTTTATTAGAGCAATTTTCTGCCTTTATGTCTCTTGATATCTCTCGTTCTAATGCAGCATAGCAAGATTTCTAGAATTTTTTTTATTTATTTTTATTTATTGCTTTAAATTTAATGCCGTGTTTAAAAAAAAAACACTAAACTGGTCAAATTGAACACATGCAGATTGATAATTGAAATCTCATTAAGAAAAAATTAAAAAAAAGAAAACATTTCGAGGAGTGAAAAGCTATTTGGTTTGAACGACATTTTTACAACTACACAGGAGAGCCATTTAAAGTTTCAAATTTAGAAAAAATACCATAACAAAAAATATTTTGGAGAGAAATTTGAATGGAGTAAGCTTGATTGAAGTTCAATTAAAAACATCAAACTTTTGATGCTAATGCTAAATAAAACTTAAAATGTCGCGTATAAACCGAAATGTCGCTTAAACCAAATAGTCTTTCACCTTTCGATTTGATTTAAAATTTTACTCGTTGAGCGATTTTTTTATCAACTATGTTTTAAGAGCGGCGGCATTCAAATTTTGATGTCTATGGGCTCCGGTAACCGCCTCTAGACAGCTGCGAATTGCGCTGGTCATCAACTGCCATTGATATAGATTAACTTTAATTTTCCTTTGCATTAAACCTTCGAACAACAACAGCATAAAACAGACGAGGATGAATTGAATAGCTTAGAGTTGTAGTCGCTTATGCCGTTGTCGTTAATTTAAGTAGGTACAAAACAAAGCCGATTTTTCGCCGCTGTATTTTGTACTGAATATTTTGAAGAGTGCTGAGGAGTTCATCTCGTTCAGCTAAAATGTGACACGAAGGAATAAATTTCATTCTAACTAAAACTACATTCATCAAGAATGTGTTTGTCCAGACGTCCTTTGTATCATGCTCCAGAAAAATCGGAAATGAACTTTGCTTTCTCGCGTTAAAGTTGAGAGTTCTAAGAACTCAATTTCCAAACTAAGTTTTTGAAGCGTCCTCAGCACGCTTCACGTTAACAGTGTGCTTAGTGTAAGTGTTTTAAAGTTCTCGATAGCCTAAAAGTTAACTCAAATTGGCATGGAATTGGAACGTTTGCCTATGTTTGCCGCTAGGGGCGCTGTTCCAGCTGCATACAAATTTGAGTTAACTTTTACGCTATCGAGAACGTTAAAAAACTCGCACTAAGCATACTGTACAGCAGAAAGTAGTGAATATTCAACTATGTATTAATAGATTAAAATTGAAGTGGGAAACCTACCTCTGGTTTTCCCACCGCGGCGGCAATCTTTTCATCGATTGTAGGTAATTCTTTTGAAATAACTCTAAGGCTTCGAGCGACATGTGTATCGAACTCAATCTAAGGAAAACAATAATAACTTACATACATAAAGTGTTGAAATAGAGAAAAAGATAAAGTGAAATTAAACTTATAAATTATCCTAATCTCGACGATTTTTGCAAGTGACAGAAAATAATAGCCATATTTAATTAAAGTAAATTTAATAGTGACTACGTGAACCGTGAGCTCGCTACTGCTTTAAGTCGAAAAAATAGTGTTGAAATTAAAAAGTAGGAAGAGATTTATATTAAATTTGTTTATGCCATGGATTATTAATTAATAATATTGCCAGTTGTAATTAATTATCTTCCGCGCCTACCGTTCTCAGGCCTTCCTTGCGTGAGTATAGTCTTTTTTGCAGGACAAAGATACGCAATGCTTGCGAACGAATGACAGTCTTTGGAGCAATCTTTAACAACTATCACTGACAGTTGCAGTGAGAGTAGAGTTTAAGCCACTTAATTGTCTGTTTATTGACAATCTTCCCACCAGAAAAACAAATATAAACAAATATAATCTCTGAATATTACAGTGAGCAAGGAAAGCGTCGTCAAAAAACATGAAATAATGACGTACTTATTACTATTTTTAAGACGAATTTTTTTTTCTCAATATTTATCTCTGTCGCTTTTGCTCTAAAACCTTAATATGGTGGGGAGCGTAACTTTTTTTTATTGCCCTTGTAGGCAGACGAGCATACGGCCCACCTGATGATGAGTGGTTACCGTCGCTCGTGGACTTCAGCAATGCCAGGAGCAGAGCCAAGTCGTTGCCTACCATTGAGTACTCTCCACAAGCCTCGTTTGAAGAAGGACAAGTCATAGCGCTTGGAAAACACCGTGGAGGGGAGCTCATTGCAAAGCCGGATAGCACGTGGCAAAAAACGTAACGTAACGGAAACGCACTGTCGATGAACGTAGTGGCTCCAGGTAGTATGGATGAACTCTACTCCGGTGGCGGGCGGTGCGATAGTAAAAACGAGATGATGGAATCATCTCAAACAATTCCTCAGAGCACTCCCCATAGATAGCGGTATGGATACGGTAGGTACAAAATACAGAGAAAAGCGAAGTCCCTCCGCAGAGCCAGAGGTTCCAAGCGATCCGTGAGAACGGGATTATCGACAATCCGAACGGCCCTCGTCTGTATGGAGTCAAATGGTATTTGTAAATTGTACTAGCGATTATTTATCTTCTATCAAATAGATAGAGACATTTATTTATTAAAGTTAATGAAACGCACCTGAAATAGTTCTTTGATCGCTTTAGGAGAAAATAGATTGGATTGTTGTTCACCGCCAAGCTGTTTCATGTACTCACAAAATTCGTTGGCTATCTAGAAATAATAGAAAGAGTTGACTTAGCAAATCCTTCCTGAGTTGTACTGCTTATATGAGTCGTCTATTATCAAAGGTGACAATCTGTGCATTTGGACAAAAAAAAATTATTGATATGTCAATACAGATTGATTTGAATATAATCGTCTCCTTCAAAGAATACGGTTCAAAACCTGCATTAAATAAAGGTTAATAGTTAACCTGTTATTTATCTAAGATGTTGTTCCGAAGAGTTTTGTGACTGCCAATGGAATACAAAGTCAATAATTCGTTTTTCTGATTTACCAATCATTGTCCAAAAGTCAGATTGCTGGCTTTGATAATAGTCGACTCATATCTACTAAGCTTCGATGAATACTAAAATCTCATAATCCTATTGCTAGTAGTCTCCATGGCCATAAAGATAAGACGCCCGGTGTACACGTACCGAGCGACGCGACGGCGTCACTGTTCGGTTCCTGCAGGCAGGTTCCAATTTTTGTAATGAAATATGTAGGTACTTAGCTCACGAATGACTCTCACGATAAAAGAATAATATCGGATGATAAAAATCAAATTCGTATACAGTTTTATTTGCTTAATTTCTGGAGCTAGTATATCTTGTGAGCCCGTATTGGTAGGTACCCTTTCTATTTCTGCCCCGAAGCAGTAATGCGTTTCTGAACTCCATGAGCGACGGTAACCACTTACCATCAGGTGGGCCGTATTCTCGTCTGCCTGCTCGGGTAATAAAAAAAGGTATATACAATAGAACTGAGAGACTTAAAACACATATCTCTATGTGGGTGGCGGCATTAACTTCGTTGATGTCTACGGATTGCAGTAATCATTTAACTCCAAGTGGGCTGTCAGATCGTTCACTCGTCTATGCATTAAAAACATATACGAAAATTATAACCTTTTTTTGTCAGTTTCAATTTATTTGTTAGTTCAACTGTAAGCAAAACTTTCTGAAAAAGAAAATGTGTACTAGAGACATCTGTATTTCACAACTACCATTTAATATCAGTTGTGAAAACTTGTAGAGCGAGACTTGGTGAAATTTCACCGTGTGGCCGACAGATGGTACTGTAGAAAAAGAAAACAAAACCTAATATTATGCATTTTACTTTAAATCAAAATGACTTTGAATGAATTTGTTTGAAACTTCTGGTTTCTATCTTAACAATGATTTTAAAGGTTTTATACCCGTTCAGTAAGGTCATCAGCCTTTTTGATTAAGGTTTTCTCATCTTCTCTTTCTGGCTGTAGATAGTGCGTGTTCCAAGTAATTTGTTCGCGGATTGGCTTTTTTAATAACTCTTGGTGAATATTGATTTCGGTTTCTTCATCATCGCTGAAGTCAAAACGGAAACGGTTTATAAAATACTACTAGGTTCTGATTAAATAAACTTTTTTGTCTTTTATAATTTGAATTTGACATTAATTTTTTGTGAATGCTTTTCACATAGATTTCATAGCTTCGTTATTTAGTTAAAATTAACATAGATGGCATTACTGGCGACCTAAGTGCAAAATTACATTTTTTTTTTTTTATTGCTTAGGTGGATGGACGAGCTCACAGCCCATCTGGTGTTAAGTGGTTACTGGAGCCCATAGACGTCTACAACGTAAATGCGCCACCCACCTCGAGATATAAGTTCTAAGGTCTCAGTATAGTTACAACGGCCACCCCACCCTTCGAACCGAAACGCATTGCTGCTTAACGGCGAAAATAGGCGGGGTGGTGGTACCTACCCGTGCGGACTCCCAAGAGGTCCTACCACCAGTGATTACGCAAATTATGATTTTACGGGTTTGATTTTTATTACACGATGTTATTCCTTCACCGTGGAAGCCAATCGTGAACAATTTGTTGAGTACGTATTTCATTAGAAAAATTGGTACCCGTCTGCGGGATTCGAACACCGGTGCATCGTTACATACGAATGCACCGGACGTCTTATCCTTTAGGCCACGACGACTTCATAAACTGTTGTTGCCTCATTGGTTCGAATTTTAACCAACATAACATACAAATGCACACTACACTGACAATGTAATCCACAATAACATTAAAAATACTTATAAGTGACCAAGTTGTTCTGGCAATTCTAGATAATTACGAACCTGGGACAATATTCAACATCAGTATCAGAATCCATTCCACGATCTATCAACAAACATTTTCTGTTTGACAGCATCGGTTCTTTAATTGAACGACGCGGTAATATACCTTTAAAGAAAAAAAATGTGGAGTTGACTGTCAACACGATTTTTACCAAACTTTAGTTTTTAGGAACCCATAAAGGATAAAAGTAGATGCATTATTACATTATTAACTTTTTTTTTCTCATTGCTTAGACGTGTGGACGAGCTCACAGCCAACCTGGTGTTAAGTGGTTACTGGAGCCCATAGACTACTACGTAAATGCGCGGCACACCTTGAGATATAAGTTCTAAGGTCTCAGCATAGTCACAACGGCTGCCCCACCCTTTAAGCCGAAACGCATTACTGCTTCACGGCAGAAATAAGCGGGGCGGTGGTACCTACCCGTGCAGACCCACAAGAGGTCCTACCACCAGTAATTACGCAAATTATAATTTTACGGGTTTGATTTTTATTACACGATGTTATTCCTTCACCTTGGAAGTCAATCGTAAACATTTGTTAAGTAGGTACGTATTTCATTAGAAACATTGGTGAAACAAACCCGCCTGCGGGATTCGAACACCGGTGCATCGCTCGATACGAATGCACCGGACGTCTTATCCTTTAGGCCACGACGACTTCGAATTGTTAAAATAATATGTTATATAGATAGATGGATAGACAGATACGAATTTGGTTAAACCTGTTTGATTAGTTTGGCTATGAAAGATTGAAATTTGTTTTTTTACCTTTGATTTTTTCGTTTTCCTCCATCATTTGATTTACGGTAGGGATATCTAATGTAGTACATACTCTTTCATACAATTCCTTTGGCAATGCTTTCGATAGTTTCAAGCTTTCATTAACCTACAATAAAATTATTGTTTGGAAATAATCATTGTTTATAAAAATTGAAAACACATTTGGCTATCTGTCTAGAAAAGTCGCTGGTGATTCCTCTGAGACTCAGTTGATCATCCTAGCCACGAGTGATACTCGTTAAGCCAAATCGAAAAGACCCAAACTCGAATGTCGTTTCGTAGGCATTTCACAAGATTCTAGATTCTGTTACATAAATAGTCACAGTACTATAGCGTGCTATTGAATAATAGAATATCCGGGAGTGAACCGGTATTGCCTCTGTCGAACAGCTGTTCCGGCTGGCTGCAGATAAAAACGAATATAGAAAGCTAACGGCCAACCTTCAGGATTGAAGAGGCACTGGAAGAAGAAGAAGATTGAATAATATTCATTCAACTGCTAGATATTAATAGAGATATCTTAGTATTAGCTATCTGTTCTTTTGAAGATAAAAAGTTAAAATCACTTACGACTGTTTCATTGGACGTATGCATATTTTTAAATATACGATCCCAGTATTTTTTGTTTGTATGAATAGCTTCAGTAATTTCATATTTGGAAGGTTTCACTATTGGAATTTTACGTGGTTTTTTATTCATCCAATGTTTTTCTTCCATTTGTAACAGTCAATAATGTACGAGTAATACTAATGCTAAATTAGCCACGTAGATTTACAAAATGTCAAATAATTTATCATTAATTACGATTACGAACTTTTGGTTTTTGATTCGCAAGAATAGTCGCAATAGACTAACAATAAAATAGTACAACTAAATAAGCGCACAGTTAAATCAATAATGCCGTAGTTCCTAGTTACGAGTTTAGCGCGACTGACTTAATTTGTCTACATTATAGAGGAAAACAGAACCGAAAAATCTGGAAAAAATATGAGTAGCATGGCATCGTAGCAGAGCAGCCATTAAGAAAGGATTTACGTTTCTAACATTCATTATGAAAGCATAGCAAGCCATACAAAGATTATTGTTGACGATTGTTGTTAATGAAAAAAAATAATGGCGTATATTATTGAATAACTTCACGGCCCTTCTAGTGTAATGATACCGGAACGCATAGACATCACAACGCGCATGCCCCCAACCAACTTGAGACATGAGGTCGTAGTCTCGATTGCATAATACAACGGTAGTCAGTCCCCCTTCAAACCGAAAGGCAGGATTACTTTGCGGCAGAAATAGGCAGGATGGTAGCACCTACCACATGGCATCGGCTAGTAATTGCCAGTTGGTGCTCTCAATACGCTCGTATACTCAGAAAATGATGCTGTCTATTCTTTGCTGAGTCCTTGAGTTGCTATTGACGGTGCTATTCTAGGATAATGATCATCATCAGTTTTATTATTATATTTTAGTCCACTGTTGGAGATAAGCTTCTCCCAAGACACGTCATGTCTAGTCTAATAAAGATCCTCATTTGATCACTTATTATTTATAATCTAAATATGTTTATTGAGTACATTTTTCTATATTTAGAAATCGACTGTACCTATACTAATTAATGTAATTGAATCAATGACGGCCATACAAAAACAATATCAACAGATGTATTTGTCGTATAAATTTGTCTTGAGAACTAAACGTTTTTGGATAACGAGGCTAAGCTTCATAAAAATTAAATGAATTAAAGACGAACAGAAAACACAAGTAAAAGTTGGCAAGTTTATTCAGAGAGTGCAGTTACGTCAGTTTTCACTAGAACAAGTGCTTAACACAATATTATTATGGGATGGCAAAACGTCAACTCGGCATAACACTGTTTAACTTTGCCCTGCGATAGTCAAATTTGAATAAGAGGAGTCTCGAGAAGTTAAGATAACAGATGTTTTGATTGCATTTAACTCGAGCCTTGAACTTAAGCGTTGAGGAACTTTTTAATACCGTACGTAATCTTCTGTTTGTATTTCATATTTATTCTCGGACATTAAGAATTCTGGTGTGGACTGTGTGGCTGAAGCGATCCGCAGCGTAAATGGGGACTTAGAAGCTGAAGGCATTTGGTCCAGTATGTTTCGTTTGACTGTCACTGTTTATTGGGATGCATAGAAATTGGTACCATTCCACCCGTAACCAATAATGGGGCAGTTATACCTCAAAGCACATGAGTCAGAAATTTCGGTCTATAAATGGATTCTAAGCTTATTGGATGGCCCAGGTATTGAACTTTAGTCAAAAGGTTACTAGATCTCTACGCACTCTTTATGGCTACAATAACTTTCTTCCTTTCAATACAAAGACCATGGTTGTACAAGATTTGATACTTTATATTATTGACTCTGGTGATGTGTGCTATTTTGACATGAATACCTTTTGAACAAACTCGACCTTTTCTCTTTCTTAATAACTGTATTAGTTAGTTTTTTTTTTTTATAAATTCTCAAGTTTAATTTTTATATACACGTTTATTTTCGCTCCCAAATTTTCTCTCTTCACGTCATCGTGGCAATCTACATGCTCTGACTACATTTTATTGTATACTGACATGCCCAACTCCTTCTTCCTATTTGACACAGTAATTTAAATATTAGGAACTGACCTACGAAATTTCGTTCAGTATATAGAAAATTAAAGTCATTGTGTGCAAGCGCGAGGTGTGCCAGAGCGAGGATGCAGTTATTGTTTATTTAGTTATAAGTCTGGATTTTACTAATTCACTTTAATACCCACAATCACGTACAAAATTTTTCTATGCTATCAATAGTATTGTTATACGTTAATGTTGTAATTAATAAATGTTAATGTTAAACGTTACGGTCGCGAGGACTGAACACGACTTTCACGGAACCAGGTTGTTGTACAACTGTTCAGCTTAATAACTAGCTCCAACGGAATATGAGATCACACACCATGTGAGATCCGGCTCGAAGGACCAAAAAAGTATGTACGAGCACAGAGCGAGGGCGCAGTAGTTGCTTATTAATGATAAGTCCGTATTTTATTAACTAATTTTAATACACACAGTCTCGTACAAATGTTCTATGCTATAAATGTTATTGTTATATGTTAATGTTGTAATCAGTAAATGTTAATGTTAAATGTTACGGTCGCGAATTGGATTTTTTTTAGATAACGAGCTAATATTATTGTTGTATAATGCGTGAAAGTTAATAACTAACAACTGTAAATAAATGCACGATCTCACTACAAGAAGTATTGTAAGAAAACAAAACTTTTATTATTTACATCCCCGCAATCATTTCAATGAACAGCATCGTTCCTTAACTTTATGAACAATAAACTTATCTACAATTAAATGAACAGTCCAGTGCTTAAATTTACAATGCTTTATCTTCATTGGAGTTGCGGATCCGGTGTCATTTCATAATGACAACAATAAGCTGAGAATTCTTACATTGTTTAGCAGAATTATAAATTAGTAAATTATCAGATTGCTGTTTTGTAATAACAAAGTTAATATTTTGAATAATACTAGATATCTAGTCCAAGTATACTTTCAGAGTTTCCACGGGAGTATGTATTTTAAGAATTTAGTGAAATTCAGTGTTGGTAGGGCCTATTATGAGACTGCACGCTTATGTCGACACCTTAATTCTGCCGTGAAGCAGTAATGCGATCCGTTTAAAAGATGGACTAACAATTATATATACGTTTGTTATACTATATACGTGTTATTATTATTAATCATGAGGTTCAACATGAGTATGAGTCCAAGGTAAGTGGCGTCATTTACGTTGTTATATCTATCGGTTCTGGTAATAATTACTATGAGTTAGACTGTGAGCTTATCGACACATCTATCAATAAAATAAATTCTCGAAAACTTGTGCAATTTGTAGGAATTTAAAAAACAATCGGGCGCCCCATCAAATTTCTTCCCTTCAAATTATTAAAAACCTAATTACTAAAGAAAATAAGGAATTGTTTCAAAAGCGAAGATCAAGTAATACTGGATAATAGTCGGAATTATTCGTAAGCATCATGCTTGTCACCCACCTTCGCAAATGAGGTGAAAGTCAAATAACTAAGGGCTATAAAGTTTAATCAAGACCGACAATGTAAAACAATTTGTTACGGTTAATGTCTAATGCGTGTTTGTAGGAATGTCATAAGTCTCGAGTCGAGTCGTCGGCGGAGAGCTCACGATGAGACTGTGACGATTTAATAAGTTAACTTGTAAGGGTAGTTGTGTAAATTTACCTTAACGCCTGAAACAGTACTCGCGCCCTGCAATAATATTACCTAATGGCGTAATTTCTATTATTATGAATGTTCAAACTACTCTAAATTGATTTAGTTCCGTAATGTTTGTTTTGACAATAAACAGGGTAATTTTTTCAATAACCGTAGATGATTAATAGATAGAAGTGAAAAATATTAATAAGTCTGTATCACGAAGAATTACTACAAAAGTTATTATAGACACTGATCCAATACTCAAGGTTTAATTAGGTTTATTAGTAAAATTCGTATATTCACAACATACTAAGCCTAATTTTAAATTTAGTGTTGATGGATTGACGAAATCAAAACTACTGAAAAGGTATTGGGATAGTGCCGTAATATTAAAATGCTAATTATGTTTTCTTACTTAGATGGGTGGACGAGCTCACGGCCGTCCTGGTGATAAAGTCGTCGTGTCCTAAAGGATAAGACATCCGGTGGAATCGTATCTAGCGATGGAACGGTGTTCGAATCCCGTATCAATTTTTCTAAAGTACCAATTTTACTCCTTGACCGTGGAAGTCGATCGTGAACATTTGTTATGTGGGTGACTCACATGTATTTATTTATATTATAATATTTTATTATAATTACACTACACAACAACACTACATACTTTATTTTATATCAAAACATTCATTTATCACACAATCATACAAAACATTATTTACACTAAACAAAATTAAATTCACACGCAAAGTCAGGCGATAACTGCAGTATAGCGGCGGCGATATATTTCGCTAGTACATCNATGTATTTATTTATATTATAATATTTTATTATAATTACACTACACAACAACACTACATACTTTATTTTATATCAAAACATTCATTTATCACACAATCATACAAAACATTATTTACACTAAACAAAATTAAATTCACACGCAAAGTCAGGCGATAACTGCAGTATAGCGGCGGCGATATATTTCGCTAGTACATCGGTCGTATTTTTACCGATCCACCGCCACCAGTCGAAATCTGACTTGCGAGCGCGCATCCCGTGTTATCTTTTCTGTACTACGCCTTTTATAATTTTTGCTTTTTGTTTCGTGTACCTGCTTGTGTTGCTTGGACTATCTATTTCTTGTTACTTTCTCCTTCTTTCTTTATATTTGTATTCGTCTTAAATAAAAACTTTCTTTGTGTACTTTTGTGTTTGCAAAGACATTATATTTCAACCCAAAACGACTAAAGTTATGTACGCATTTCATTGAAAAAATTGGTACACGCCTGCGGAATTCGAACACCGGCGGACTTGCATCGTTTGATACGAGTGAACCAGGTGTTTTATCCTTTAGACCACGAGGACGTCGTGTAAGAGGTCGAAGACAACAACAAAATGTGCTTTAAAATTGATATAACGCGTTAATAAAAAGAGCACTAGTAAAGCTATATTTTGTCACAGCACAGGAATTATATGAGATTTTTTAAACCAAATCCAGAGAAGATTTCCTCACTTTTTACCCACCAAGTATTTATTTTCACACTACTTTCATAGGATTTTAGTTTTAGACCCAAATCATGTGGTGATCTATGTTAATATACAGATCGATTTTCATAAATACGTAATAGTTTCGGCTCAAAGTGCATATACGGTAATATATGATAAATAAAAGAAATTTGTATTTTCTGCTGTGTTAAGAGTGTTGAAAACAAATGTATAAGACAACACTAATAATTACAAACAGAGCAATAAAACCAAAATGTAACAAAGCACATTAGTAACTGGACATAAAAAAAACATTAATGCTGTTATATTATTATATCATATACATATTATTCGAACAAGGATAACAAAACAACAAAAATTAAAATTAAAAAAAAACATTTATATATAGCTTCAATGAAATTAGTGTAGTGTGAAGTTTTTAAATGAAAGTACGTAAATAAAATTAAAATTGAAAATCAAAACATTCATCTGTGAACATTTTTAGTAAATTTGTATGTGTTTGCATTAGACGTTGTAACGACTGTTTCCGTTTTGCCAGAATTTGATTAAGGCTTTCGCTTGCTGATTCTTTCAAATAATGTACGTCGTTAATATTGGGTGTTAAATTGTCAATGCAAGCACATGTTAAGTCTGAAACATTCACACTCTCTTGGCTCGAATACTGTGTTGCAATCGTGTGATATTTTTCTTTAGTAGCAGCAAAAAGCAGTTCTGCAGTAGCTATTTCCTTTGGATTTAATACTCCAGTAACGGTGCCAATTTCTGTTTCTTGATCACCCAATATAGTTTTAACTAATTCAAATTTTTCGTCTGTGAAGTCTAAGTAAGAATCCAAATCTGGGAAAGAAATACCTTTACTCCAGTCTTTACATCGCTTTACAGGGCAATCTTTAAGGCGATTGATTTCATCGACCAAAAACAATTCGCTAGATGATTGACTTTTAACGGAATCATCTGCACTTTCCACTGAGTCAATTTTTTCTAAACTCATTTTTGATTCAGATTTCTGTAGATTTTCTAAACATTTACAAGTTTTAGAATCAAGATACTTTTTGATTTGTGAAAATTGCGTGCCTTTGGCATAAACATATTGCCTTTGTATTCTGATTATAGGCAACTCTACATCAGAAGGTAAAGTTTCTCTACTACCATACCGTATTGGGGTAGGTTCAGTTAAATCACCTGTTATAACAAATGGATCCCTTTTACAGTTCACGTCTTTTTCATCAGCTTGCTCGAATTTAAAATCATTTTGTAAGTCCTCATTTTCAATTAAGAGTAATGGTGCATTATTAGGCGCTCTTTGTATCTCATTTAATTGTAAAACAACCATTTTCTGAAAGTCAAACAAGAAAGAAGTTTGTTCAGGTAAAAGTTTTAATCCAAAACTAATAAATTTTAGAAACAGTCGAAGTATCTTTTTGATTTTTTCTTCCCAGTTTTTATTTATTTCTCTGGCGTGTGATTTTTCTTTTTCTAGATTTTCGAGTGTTTCTTGCCTTTGTTTAATTTTATTAAGTTTTTCTTGAACTTCTGAACTATGAATATTATTTATAAGAAATTTCCTAATTTTACATTTTTTTCTTTCGGAACACATTACGTACATAGTACTAGTTATATTGTCAGCTTCTGCTTCTTTACAAAAAGCCTTCAGAGCTTCGTCTTTCTCAAATAAGGCTTTGTTTATATGTTTATTAGATTCTTTTAATTCATTTTGTAAAAGTAATTTATAATACTTTTTAATCTTTTCTACTTCAGTTATATATCGTTTCTGTAGGACGTTTTCAAGAATGCGTTTTTCTTTGTTTAACTTGTGTTTTATTTGAATGTTCATGTTAGTTAGTATGTGAGCAGAAGTACTGATTTTCATGTTTTCTAGTTCACACATAACAAAATTTTCCAGTTCCTGAAGAGATTCTGAATAAAACTTTGTAATTTCATGGGCAAAAATATTATTTTTACTATCTAGAATTTCATCATAAATTTGTTGAATTTTTGTTATTATTGAGGCCGATTCATGGTCTAGAATTCTCTTCCAAGCAGAATTATTGTTTTCCACCAAATCATTGATTTTTTGCACAAATTTATCTCTTTCTTTTAGCAGTACCTCATTTCCGATTGCTATTATACCTTCATGAGTCTTGCCTCTCGTAATTTTTGAAGTTAAGGGCGGCTTTAAATCTACTTTGTCTATAATTAAATCACTGGGTGATTGCCATTGTGCATGTGGCCGTTCTTTTATTACATTGCTTGTGTTTGGATCGAAAGGTGCTTCAGTTTCACAGAAAAGGTCATCGTAATAAATATCGGCATACGTACTGGTTACTAACCTATCAGATTTGTTAAAAACAATGTTATCCATGGTTAAGGTTAAAAAAACATAAAACTCCTAGAAACACTAAAAGAAAAATGAAGAGTTATAAATAAAAGGAAGTGATCTTTAATCTTTGTAAAAATTTACAAACTTTAATTTACGTCATACGTCAAAGTTAAATGCCATTTAATACCAAAAACTAAAGGTATATGTTAACATGGAGTTTGTTTAACGTACTATTACATAGTTGAGTATTGATTGTGTTCCATCGTTATTTACTAGAAATAAATACGTAAGGTGTTCTTTGACAATATAACTGCCGACAAATTTTCACTTATAGAAAATCACAAATGAAAGGCTGTCCATCGGTTGTCCAAGGCTGACAACCGTCAAGCATCCTGACTTATTCTTGCTGGCTTTTTAATTCTAATTACACTTGTTTCTTATTGTAAAATTATCTTAAACTTTCTCCGAATTTATACTTCGAGTACTGGTATTTTACAAACTAGAGATAATCTCGTAAAACTAAATACAAAATATTTCTTATTAATTAATTTATAAATTTATTAGGTAGTGGGCCTAACTAAAAATTAATTTTACAGTTTGATCTTGCATTTATGATGTTCATTCTATTAAAAGGTAAAATAGTTTAAACTATGCCTACGTTTATTACTGGTGGTAGGACCTCTTGTGAGTCCACACGGGTAGGTACCACCTCCCTGCCTATTTCAGCCGTGAAGCAGTAATGCGTTTCGGTTTGAAGGGTGGGGCAGCCGTTGTAACAATACTGAGAACTTAGAACTTGTATCTCAAGATGCGTGGCGCATTTACGTTGTAAATGTCTATGGGCTCCAGTAACCACTTAACACCAGGTGGGCTGTGAGCTCGTCCACTCATCTAAGCAATAAAAAAAAAGGCTATAATTGAAGAAAATAACTATGCCCCTTATAAAATGGTATACTTTTGTTTCACTTGAACCTTGTGCGACTGCGACGGGGCAACGCAAAGCCGCCATCGCCCGATATATATCGGATCCCCCGGATTCACTTTCGGTCCTTTTAGGCCTCTCAAGCACTGGTCACCGTCCTCGTCGAACTCGATAAAGAGTTAGACGATTCCGATCTGGTCGTAGATTCTACGAAACACTACTCTTGTTAGCAAATTATTTGCCCGTGCTCTAGCACAGGGTGAACACACGGTTCCGAGCCTGTGAGCTCAGCTACCCGTCCGGGGTAGCTGAAATAACCGCTAGACTACTAGCGAATAGGTAGGGGAGAAAAAAGATATATAAGTATTTAACAGACTAAGCTATTTTACTCACATCCTTATCTTAAATGAGCACATGGTGTCTCCACGCCTTTTCACACACTAGTTTTCTTCAAGTATGATATATTGCCGTTGTGGATGTCGGCTCCGTGATTTCATTTCCAGTGACAAATACAGTTTTAATTTCACTGTCGCACAGGTAAAGGAGTGTACACAGTGCATCGAAATGTGTCTTGACTTTCTATTTTATTTCACGTAATCATTTTAACAGTTTTCTATAAATACATTATGTTTTTTTTTATTGCCCTTGTAGCGGACGAGGATACGGCCCACCTGATGGTGAGTGGTTACCGTCGCCCATGGACTTCAGCAATGCCAGGGGCAGAGCCAAGCCGCTGCCTACCGCTTAATACTCTCCACAAGCCTCGTTTGAAGAAGGACATGTCATAGCGCTCGGGAAACACGGTGGAGGGGAGCTCATTCCATAGACCGATGGTACGTGACAAAAAAGATCTCTGGAAACGCTCTGTGGATGACCGCACTGGCTCCAGGTAGTATGGATGAACTCTACTCCGGTGGCGGGCGGTGCGATGGTAAAAACGAGATGCCGGTATCATCTCGAACAATTCCTCAGAGCACTCCCCATGGAACATACGATACAAAATACAGAAGGAACCGAAGTCCCTCCACAGACCTAGAGGTTCCAAACGATCCGTGAGAATGGGATTATCGACAATCCGAACGGCCCTCCTCTGTATGGAGTCAAATGGAAGAAGCTGGTATTTGGGAGCCCCGGCCCAGAGATTGGAGCAGTACTCCACGCGAGGCCGGACTTGTGCTTTATAAAGCAAAAGTCTCTGTCCAGACGTGAAGAATCGCTTCGCTCTGTTGAGGACTCCCAGCATTTTGGACGCCAACTTGGCTTTGCCTTCCAAATGACTCCGAAACTGGACATCGCTCGAAATGTCGACCCCAAGTATCCCGATACGCTCGGAAGGTTGCAGGGATACTCCTTGGAATTGCGGCGCCATGACAAAAGGGGTCCTTCTTCGCAGCGAACGCGCAAACTTGTGTCTTTATCGGGTTGAATTGAACCAAGTTCAATTCACCCCATTCGGAGACTCGCCCCAGAGAGTTCTTCACTTCAGACACAAGTTTTGATCGTCTCTCTTGCACCACGCTCCGAGAGAGACTCTGATGGCCGTTATATCGCGCATCCCCCGTGCTGTCATCCGCATAGCAATGCATGCCATCAATAGAGAGTATGTCATTGATATACAGGATGAAAAGCGTGGGGGAGAGCACCGAACCTTGTGGAACGCCAGCGTTAATGGTCATGGTATCAGAACAGTCACCGTCTACAACGACCGTGATGCTCCGCCTATCCAAAAAGCTAGCGATTCACTTGCAGAGGCCCTCAGGGATTCCGTAAGATGGTAGCTTCGATAGAAGTGCCCTATGCCAGATCCTGTCGAAGGCCTTCGCGATATCAAGGCTCACAGCAAGAGCCTCGCCCTTGCTCTCCAAGGCTTCAGCCCACCTGTGAGTAAGGTATACAAGAAGATCGCCAGCTGAGCGACCGTGACGGAAACCGTAATGTCGGTCACTGATCAGCTGGCGATCTTCAAAATACTTCGGGAGTTGTGTATTTATTATTCGCTCCATCACCTTGGAAAGCAAGGAAGTTATCGCGATAGGCCTATAGCTCGATGGGTCCGACCGGTCACCCTTCTTGGGGATAGGAGAAAAGTGAAGACGGAACCCTGTTAGTGCAATAAGAGAGGCGATACAAACGCGTTAGCGCTGATGTCAGCTCAGGGGCGCACGTTTTCAGAACCACTGCGGGGACGGCCCACTCGACTTATGGACGTCCAGAAGTCGGAGCTCCCGCCTGACTGCACACTGTGTGAAGTAGATATCCGGCAGGGAGCTATCACACCGGGGGATGTTCGGTGGTGTGGCACCCCCGTCGTCCACAGTCGAGTTCGAGGCGAAGAGTTTGATCAGAAGGTCAGCCTTCTCTTTCGCGCTGTGGGCCAGAGTGTCATCAGACTTGCGCAGTGGTAGGAGACTAGACCTGCAAAAGTTTCCTTCTGCAGCTTTGGCGAGCGACCAAAAAGCACGGCTCCCGGAGGGATAGCTCTTTAATCACTCGCGAACTCTAGCAACGTGCTCCGACTTCGCCTTGGCGACTTCGCTTTCTTGTAGGACCTGGAAGCGGCGTTATATTTCCGCCTTTTCCCTGAGATGTTAGGATCCCGACGTCTCCTGGCATTATCCCATGCCACGTATGCGGACCGCTTGAGGTGTGCAGCATCCCTGCTGGCATTATTATACCAGGGTCTGCTGCGACCCCCAACGGGCACCTCAGAGGAGGGAATAAACAATTCCATTCCCTCGAGCACCACGTCATTAAGACGGTCCGCACAGACGTCAGGATCAGCAGAGGAAAAGCAGAACCGTCCCAATGGGTAGGATGCGTAAAATTCACGCAATCCATCCCAATCTGCTGACATATACCGCTGAACTCTTCGATACCTGGTCATCGTTCGACGACCAGGACGAGAGAGTGGTACGGCAGCACGAATAAGGCAGTGATCAGACGATCCAAGCGGAGCGTCGACCACTACACTGTATCCGGCCGGATCCGTGGTCAGCAGAAGGTCCAACAAAGAAGGCTCGTGCCCCTCGATATCTGGGACACGGGTGGGCTGTGTCACCACCTGAGAGAAGCCGTAGGCCAAGACGAAATCGTAAGCAGTCCGACCCGGGAGGTTAGTGGTTCTGGACCCCAACGACTCTTGGCGGAGAGCGTTAAAGTCTCCAAGAACCACCACCTCCGCAGATGGGTACTGCTCAAGCACGCGGCTAGTCCCCTCTTGCACATGCTCAAACAGATTTGAACCTGCATCACTGCTGTAGGACCTGTACAGGCACGCGTAGATTCGGATACAGCCCCCGTGATCTACGCGCAGCCACAAGAGGTACAGGTCCCGTTGTTCGAGGCCCCGAAGACGGCGACAACAGACATCAGCCCGGACGAATACGCACACCCCGGTTTTACGCAGGAAGTTGTGCTCCAATACGTAGCCGGGGTATTCAAGGTATGAGGTATCATCCGGAGCAGATATCTGCGTCTCCGTTAAAAAAAGCAGGGCAGGCTACGCCGTCTCAAGGTGGTGGTGTACGGCGTCAAGGTTGCTATGTAGGCCCCTGACATTGCTGAAATTCACATTAAATGTGGAATGGGGAATCGCCTGTGAAACCCTTTTCTTTTTTTTTCAACTTCATGAATGTTCAATTTTCGGAGAGTAGGATTAGGAGAGGTAGGATGTTGGAGGTGAGATCGGGGCAACACCTCAATGAAGCGCGGAACATAGTGCGTCCTCGACCACGGATTTCGTGAAAGGCCAACGCAGGGCATGGAAGGGCTCCCAGTCCACCCTGCGTACGATCGCCGGGATCCACTCCGGTCTCCGACTCCGGCACGACGACCGCACGACAGGATTTTACGCCGGTTAGCGGGACAGATTCTCGGGGCGGAGTTTAGTAGAGAACACCCGGGTTCAGATCCCCTACTGACCCGCCGGCCCGCCAAATGTATAGTCAATATTTTATTATACAAGCAAATTAAAACCAAACGTAACGTTTAATATAAAATGGAGTTGTGACGTTGTGACCTACCACTCCAGTACAAAATTGGGAAATTTGGGGGAAAATATAAATGTATTATTATTTTAAACTAAAGTTCATATGCAGGCTGGCTTACGATGATTACAAGACAACCCGTCGACCTCGTGTGGTCTGTGAGCTGAAGATAAAAATAAACTACTACTACTAAATACTATTTCTACTACTGTCACGGTGATTTCGATCTCTCAATTAAAACTCTCTACGATAGCGAGCCGATACTTCCGCTAGACTCAAATGAAAGTAAATATCGGTATCAAATTATTACCAATATGTATCGGTCAAGTTGACAGACAGTGCGCTGTTGTTAGTTGAAGAACTTTCCCTCTTCACGCGGAATCGACGCCATGAATTATGCATGAGAATTAAGTTTGACGGCAGATAAGCGGCCCAAAGATTTATTTGCCGATATGATGTGCAGAAAACAATCCAACTTGTTCTCAGTTTCTGAATTATGGTTGTTGTTTTATTGTGGGCACGTCAAATACTTCCCAGTTCCGGATTTAACCTTTTGTACTTTGTACGGTGTAAGTTTTTGACCGCAATAACTTTTTTTCTTCTTCTCAATAATTTGACATACCACTGAACTCAAATATATTAAGTGTATAATCTATGCCACTGAAGCTTAACTAAGACTTTCAATTGTTTCAACACAAACACAAATTCTGGCTAGTCTATGGCATACGTCAGTCATTCCGTCCAACCCTATTTCAAAAACCAGTATCTGGAACAGTTTAAATGAAGCGTCACGTAAACACAAAATCGGTATTGTAGCCGTGTAGCCTTTTATCAGAGTTACGCACGCTGCTACCAGGACCTTCCCGGAAATTTAACTTCGTTAAGAATGAAATATGTCCCGTCGTTATTCCACGGCTTGTTGCGCGAATACTTACATTTCGAGCTCTCCTCCACCTCTAGTTTTCTCATCAGACCCAACGGAAATAATTTCAACCGAGACTGAATTATGACAAAACTCCGTCGGACATTGCCGCATCCGTAATGAGAATGAACTCGAGATATGTCCGTAATTTATTATCACATGCTCGTACTAGGTCTGCTACTCTCAGTGATGTACGATCGGTCGTTTTGAATGAGAGGTTCGATTTTCATCGACAAATAACAAAAATCAGTGTTCGAGATGGTATTTAAAATATTTGCGATAAAGGCAATCATTAATATAGCTAGTACCTAAAGTTATTTCACTTTAGGCGGGTGGGCGGTAGAAGGAAGTATTTAATTAAATCTAGTAGCAGGGGCTACAGAGTGCTTTATATCACCGCCGCTAATCACAGGTAGGCCGTCGACACGTTCGCCTGTTTGAATACAAAATTGTTACTTTGTTAGTGCCAGAAAACTCATTAACCGCATACTTAGCTTTCCCTTTACGGCCTGAAATATTATGTAATCAACTTAGTGCAAGTATGTTCCTTCTTTAACTTAGGATTTTCATTTAAATGTTGTTTCTGAATGGACTCACTTAAATTACTTACTTAATACTGTATTCAAATTACTCTACTAGCTTACTTAGCAATATAGGTTATTTGAAGGTTGTTGTTAATATTGTAGCGATGGCTACCCCATCATATAAGAAATTAATTAATTCGATAATTGAGAAATAACAATAGCAGCTCGAGGAAGACGAGGTTTTTTTTTTATTGCCCTTGTAGGCAGACGAGCATACGGCCCACGTGATGGTGAGTGGTTACCGTCGCCCATGGACTTCAGTAATGCCAGGGGCAGAGCCAAGCCGCTGCCTACCGCTAATACCGGTTTACTAATAAAAATATTCTGATCAATAACTGAATATTAATTATATCTACATTTATGACTTTAACCACGAAAGCTGTAAAATATTCGAAATAATTCGAATAAAAATATAGTTTTAGGCATGTTTACAATTTGCAAATCCAGAAGAAAATGCTAGGTATAATCGGATATCTGTCTTAAAAATTGTTGACCAAGATCCGCTAATACTGACAATAAATGTAAATCGAATTCTAAAGCCACAGATTAACACACCTATTTTAAATGTAGTGTAATTCGTGAACGCGAAATTCAATAACACAGAGCTCGAATTCCGCATGGTTCATCAAAAATTCAATCGGCAGATGACAAGAGAGTATCGTGGACGAGCCATCAACTCATCGGCCGCAGCGTGCCGGATTGACTGCGCTAAATCAATTTTATACTTCACATGGTTTGCACGGTAGTTTCAAATTTAGTATAGACTTTTCTGCTCACATGGCTGAATGAGCTCACGGCCCATCTAGTGTTAAGTAATTACCGGAGCCCATAGACATCACAACGTAAATGCCACCACTCACCTTGAGACATGATGTCGAAGTCTCTCCCATCCTTGGGATCGAAACGCAGAGTTGTTTCGCCCTTATAGATATTTAGAAACGAGCAGAATGGTTGTATGTAACAGTAAAAATTCACAATACATCCTACCACTGTCACTCCTGGAAGTCGTTCGTAAACACGTGCCATGTTCGTATTTCCTTAGAAAAATCGGTATCTGCCTCCGAGATTTAAATACTGACAGTCGCATCGCTTGAAATTAGTTAGACCTTAAGTTCTTATCCTTTAGGCCACGACGACTTCAATTATGTTAGTTTAGACTCAATACAAGAAACGATCAGATAATTGCAGATGTAGAACATACCTCAAAAAATACGAGTCTTGAATCTCGAATCATTCTTTCTTCATCATCAATTCGCGCTAGTGATATGACGCGATAGTGATTCGCCTTCAGTTTTCTTTAATTCTTCTTTTTATTTCTAACTTAAATAATGGTGACCGGACGTGTGATTCTAGACAATTGGGATTACCGTTTAATCTATTCCTGCGATATACAACTATAGAATTGAAGGGCGGAATAACCGATATTACAATATGACTGATTTATCAATTTTATGCCTTAAGGTGAACATTCACGTAGTGATGCCGAGTGGCTCCCTTAAAATCTTATCGTAAGGTAAATCGTCATCCGACTAAGCTAATTGGATGAATGTGATAAACGCACATGTCTAGTAAAAGTAATCCGAGAGACAAAAATCAAACAATGTGCTGAACGATTCCATTCAAAAATTCCATTTCCCACCATTTCACGAGTGGATGGAAACCTTTTAAAAATCTAGACTATTGCAAATAGTCGGAACATGGACGTACCTACATACAATATACAATGATACGTCTGTGTTCGGTGTTTATTTACAACATTTAAATTCAGCGCAACGACTCTGCAAGCAAGAGTTTTTGTGTGTGTCTTGTGCAGCTGAACTCACATACGGAATCGTAAATTTATTCCTCAGTTTCTTAAAACGGAGTTCATTCACCGAAGTCTCTAAGCTCGTTTACTTCGGACATGTAACGTACGGTTCTTGTAATGTTATCTTAAAATTTCACTTAGAAATTTCATAATACCATTCCTGTTTTCAAATCGTATAAATTTTAGGAACTCTAAGTCCGCTCGCTTATTGCCATTTCAAAGCGAACGTGTTATTGCCTTCAGACACGGAATAAGAAGGTGTTGCTTATAATTTAACTGAAGCAAGATTACGCGGTAATGTAGGCTAAGGGCTGCTCGGATTGCTGTATTTCCTTAATAGTCTGCATTTACCCGCGCCGACAATTTGTGACAAGAGCGTGAGCTAAATTGTCGTCTGAAGGAAATAAACTAATTTACTCCTGTACAATATTCGCAAGCAAAACAGTACTCGAAATATTAAAGGTCTACTGAGACTTATTAATTGATTAAACTAGAGGAGGAATTAACGAGAAAAATAATAATTTTAGAACTGAATCATTTGAATGAAACATTTATTTAAGGTTGTACGTCTACGCTTCAATGCAAATGCTGCTTACTTTAGGGAAAGCGTAATATCGCATTTCTACGAGTGAGCACGTATTAGATCTTAAATCTTCTCTCGCATTAACTAAGACAGTCGCACTCTCGGGGATATTTTAATAATGAATTCTTTTCAACGGGCACGTAGTTAATACTGTCGTTGGTGTTTTAATGAACTATGTGATAAAACGTGTCATTGTTGCGTTCGGCATCGCTGTGAGGACGCCAGTCTCCCAACGCAGAGTTTAATACTTAGCATTAACACTATCGCTCGTGCACTCCGGATTAACAGCATACTTTATGAACTTCTGCATGCATTTCACTAGAAACAATTATGATTTCAAAATAAACATTAAAAGTTTTCGTTGTGGCGCACTTTCATTGCAATATACAACTTTCAA
This sequence comes from Bombyx mandarina, assembly GCF_003987935.1. The sequence continues at coordinate 279,281 of NW_021011580.1, forward strand.
CGTTCAAATATTTTATAGTTTATACTAAAAAAAAAGGAAGCTTCATCTTTATCAGCCGTTATTGAGAATAAATCGAATTAACATATTATAATATTAATACTACACTTAATAAAATTCAGTTCAAAAATAATAATGTAAATATGAAATAAAAATAGCAAATTTCAAGGACCGTATATTTTTTCCTTCAAATCCGAAAATATTCTTTTGGAGGGATAATATATAAAGAAAACCAAATTCAAAAACGAATTGGTTGCTGTTGGATGGTTGTAAACTTCAGGACATTAGTCGTAAATAATCTTCAACTACAACTTCAACTTTCAACCTAATGTGTCGAGTGCAATGGTTACATTCACATTGTTTTGTATAAACAGAATAAGCTGTTTTGACTGAGCGTTAGCAAAATGTCCGTTTCTGTAGTTTTTGTGTGATTAGTAGTTAGTGTAGCGATAGTAGTTAGATATTATATTGCTCTCACTCCAGGTATATTCCATTATAAAATAATATATTATATGTGAGAGTTTTTATTTATAACTATATCATACAAAAACCAGCGACTGAAATTTACTACAAAAATAGTTTATAAAAACCTGGATAATTAATAATTAAATACCTGGATTAGCACACAATATACTTTTTATCATGGTAATTGACATGATCTGGACATCGCTGGGTATATTTGCTACAACGAATAAAAGAGTTGGTTAATTTATGAAGTTACGTATTAACGGATCTACAAGTCCACTGGTACTTCATGGACGAGAAAGTGACACAAGGATAATAAAATACATTAATTTTTTCTGAATTAAAAGATTTAATGTTACTGAAATGGCGTAGTAATTTCAAAGAACTGAAAAATAAATCTTCCTATTTTTTTCATTTTTATGTCCACATTTGAAATAATAGTTCGGGAATTAGGCGAGCTAAGCTCATTCAAAAAGGTTAAAAAAAAATCAGTTGTCTGTAAAGTCGGTTTACTGACGATATTTGAACGTGACAACGTCATAAGAAAATATGCCTCAGAGCGAGGTAACGCCGCATGAGTCATGTTTTTTCGTGCGTGCAGCCGACTCCATCGAATTATAAGACGTTGTCACGTCAAAAATAAAAATAAATAAAGTGAATTACGATATTAAATATTTTGTACACCTAAATAATACCGATATTTTGAGCCAAGGCATGTCAGTACAGTGAGATGAATCAGCAACTATTTCGTTGAAGCACCCGTAGTTTATGGATGTGCAATAATCCGTCTGCTCAGCCGCAATGCTTGCTTGGAATCCGTCTGTCTGTACCAGGGCCGTCGTAGTGCGTAACCTAGTAGTGCAATGTACATTGTATATTAATACGGAGCTTGCATTCCTCTTGCTCTAAATTCAGTAAACAGAAAATTCTCTCATTATCATTTACCAAAATCTTAATCGATACATACTTCAATGACGAAATGATGTTAATTTTATTTATACTTGTTTAGCTGACCCGTCAGACTTCATAGTGCCTCAACCGATAAAAGACCTAAACTTTTGTATAAAATAAACTTAAAACAAATAAAAGGAATCCGTCCGACGGGGGACACATCAAAGGAAAAACAAAATTGTTATTTTTATTTAATTCTGAGCATTTTCATATTTATCTACCTTTTAAACCTTCTCTGGACTTCCACAAATAATTCAAGACCAAAATTAGCCAAATCGGTCCAGCCGTTCTCGAGTTTTAGCGAGACTAACGAACAGCAATTCATTTTTATATACTACATTTTTATATAAGTATATAGATTAAAGATTAATAACGAATATGCGATGTGAACGATGTATAATTATTAATAACGACTTATCGAATCAAATAATCTGTCTATTTTCCTAAATGAAATAATATTTCACTGTGTTAACTAGAAGAAACATTTTGTACAAGAAATTTGGCGTAAAACAGAAGTGAAATAGGAATCGAACCCGTTCATGTTATAAATTTGTATAATTTGTAATGGTGGGGTGTATCAATCGCCTTAGATCACTATAGTGGACAAGCGACATAGGGATTGTTTAGTGGGTTCAACTCACAGTCCGAGCTCGTGGGGGATTATCGAGCATTCCAGAATGATTTTGAATTCTGCGAAAAAGCTGTCATGTCATTAAATAATAAAACAGCCGTTGTAGAATATAATTCAAATCTATAAAAACAGTATTGTAATTATAGTAAAAAAAAACAAAACATTAGCCTTAACAGTGAGTTAACATCAAAGCGAATTAACTGGAAGTTAATGTCCGAAGTACGTGTTAATTTAACTGGAGGGCCGGTGACGTTTCTGGACATCGCGTCGGCTGCCGACTGACACCGGTCGACCATAGGTTTGAAGACGGTCCGGCTCGCGGCGCCGACAATTGAATCATAAAGGTACACGTGACCCGTTCCCTTCGTCTGTCGGGCCGATTGTATCCAATAGAACCAAGTGGCCACTTTGCTTTAATACTAGATACGTAATATTTTGACTCTCTTGTCTCGCCCAAGCAATATTCTTAGATTAATCGTCAAGTACCTGTTTTAAAAATGAAATTGTCACAAAATTGGTATAATAAATAAAGTAAGGCATTATAAGACTCATTATTTTCCTGTATTCTAAAACAGACGTCGACAAGCCCATTTTTATCATACTATCTGGTTAGCAATACAATGACAATAACAAGACCCATTTTAGGGCCTGAGGTCAAAAGCTCTGCTGAAACTGCAACTGTTCTACGGAACATAACTAATATAGATAAGACAAATAATAACATCTCTCTCTCTCTCTCTCTCTAACACTGACCAGGTATTGGACTCCGTGGACGCTAGCTACTTTAAAGGATACATAGTCTGGGAAAGTGAATTCCTCGTCGAAAAATTTAAAAGAAAAACTATGAAATACTATAATAAAAATCCTTTTTATTTCTTGCAACTAATAATTAACAATTCTTATAATACATACCCATTTTTGTGTTTGTATTACTTATCTGCAAGAAACTCTCCTCGAGTGATCGAGGCATCCTCCAACGAAAATCAATGTTCTCTATTCTGAGCCACCTGTATCCAGTTTGGGCCCGCTGTCCTCCATCTTGTGGGAAGTCTACCTCTGTATCTCTTTCCAACCGGAGCACTCTATAAAGTAACTCTTTTGGTCCATCTTGTAACTTCGCTACGTGGCCTGCCCATTTCAATTTCAGTCTTTTGGGAATGGCTTAGAGCGTCGGTGGCTATTGACATATTTTCTATTATTGTATCTTATTATGAAATACTATACGTTATTAAAATATAACTACAGTACTGGTGGTAGAGAGAATCGTACTAGTTATTTTTGCCGCGAAGCAGCCATACGTTCTAGTTTGAAAAGGGCTTAAGCTCTTATATCATACAATTGAGACTTCGACGTGTCTTAAGGTGAGTAGTAGTATTCGCTTTATATGATATCTATACACTCAAAACCAGGTGGATAGTAAGCTCGTCTACCTATCTAAGTATTAAATATAATGACAAATGGAATAAAAGCTTAGGTATAATCGCGATAGGCAGTGATTTTGCTGTCCACTGGCATTACTGACGTCCATAGGTGACGGTAACCACTCAGCGTCCGGTGGATCGTATGCTCGTCGGTCTACAAAGGCAATAATAAATAAATATAAGGTGTTTTTTTATCTTCATAGCCTCTTTCCGGTGTTATGAAATCCTTTCGTAACTGGAGTGCTAATCGAGACACACCACGCTCGACCTCCATCAAACCATGCCAAGAAACACGACCTGCGTGTCACTGCTCCCACGATAACAACAGACTTCACTCCTTTTATCACCATTTAATTTTTCCTTCCGGCACTACAAGTGAAGAAAAGAAAATAATTTATTCGCTTTCAATCCAAAGCCTTTTATTATTATACAATGTTTATAAAGAGCCATAAACGCTTATGTATAAAAATCTACTCAGTCTAGTTTAAAATGATATTCATCGTAGATTTATGTTATATCTTATAGTCTCCAAGCACAAGGAAAGTTTTTAAAAAAAGTTTTTTATCTGTAACTATTGCTTCTATTTTAATCCAATAAAATCACTTGTCTACCTGTACATTGAAGTAATAGTGGTAGGAGTCTTGTGAGATCGCACCGGTTAGTACCCCAACCATGTACCCGGTGGAGCTGCCGTTGTATTACAGAATTGAGCCTTAGAACTCATGTTTTAAGGTGTGTGGTGGCATTTACGTTGTCGCTGTCTACCATATAAGCTCTGGCAACTACTTAACTCCAGAAGAGCAATAAACTTATTCATCTAAGAAATAAATAAAAAACATATTTGTCAGTTTTATGTTGTTTTTTTTTTATTGCCTACATTTGTGGACGAGCTCACAGCCCACCTGGTGTTAACGGGGCTGTGGTACCTACCCGTGCGGACTCACAAAAGGTCCTACCACCAGTAAGGTATGTAGTTCCATTATATAGATTTTTTCATATTCCAAATTTCAATTATATAATATTTTGAAAAATTCCAGACTAACGGAAAGGTGACGTGACAAAAGAACATATTTAAATAAATCTGCTTTTGCTATTTGATTTATAAACACGAAAACTCAAAAATACAAGTAATGTAGGATTAAAGAAATCGTATTTTTCACTAATTAAATTGTCATTATTTTCTTACCTAATAAAGTGTTTGTGTTCAAGAAGCATTTAACAACAAAACGTTTCAAAGATTCATCCGGATTCACTCGCTTAGAACGTTTGTCCCCTATCTGTAACATATTTCAGTGCATAAATCATAACTTTATTTCCTCTGGCCCGTTGACGTCATTTCGAAAACGAGGTGTCTTTGAAACGGCTTTAAGAGTTCCGCACTGCAATACCGCGACAAAGGACTCCGAAATTCAATTAGATGTAGATGGAGCCGAGAGACTAATATTATTTCTTAATATGCAAGAGAATGCGGCGCTCCAACTTCAATGTTGTATGTATATCAAACTAAATTAAACTAGACGTGTATTTGTTGATAATTATGATTTAAACAGGTAATTAAAAAAATATGTAATTTTTTGTACGTTATTACAAAGTTAAGTCGTACATTGTGTGCATTACTAATAAAAATCTTATGTTACGGACGTTTTTTCCCGGGTACCCCTCCGCATCGTCCCATAAGGATCTTCGTTCCAAAAACTTGTAACAGCTGTTTGTTAGAGAAGACTTTCTTAACGCTTTAAATTCAAAAAGCATTCATGTGTAAACGATATGAATGCCTCATAAATGTCGAGTCACGAGTGTGATATTACAACAGGGATGAATACAGGAATTAAATACTTTAGCTAACACTTTATAAGGAATAGCGACCCGCCCTCGCTTCGCTTCGGAAACATTAAAACACAAATGAAACCAAAAAAAAAAAAAAAAAGANATCGAACTGCACTGCCGGCAGCGCAGCCGCTCCGTCGGGCCGCGGGCGCCGAGGATGCGTAGCCACCACTATATATATATAAAATCTAACTGCTTGTCCGGAAATAATATTATTTAATTTAACATAAAATATATTTTAGACTAAATACAATAACACTATACAATAAAATAAACTTAAAGCTACACAAAATATATACACGCCACATATATAAACTTTTATAGTTTATACTAAAAAAAAGAAGCTTCATCTTTATTAGGCGTTATTGAGAATAAATTGAATTAACATATTATTAATACTACACTTAATAAAATTCAGTTCAAAAATAATAAAGTAAATATTAAATAAAAATAGCAAATTTCAAGGATGGTATACTTTTTCATTTCAATCAGAAAATATTATTTTGGAGAGAGATATAAAGAAAACCAAATTTAAAAACTAATTTGTTGCTGTTGGATGGTTGTAAACTTCAGGACATTAGTCGTAAATAATCTTCAACTACAACTTCAACTTTCAACCTAATGTCTCCAGTGCAATGGTTACATTCACATTGTGTTGTATAAACAGAATAAGCTGTTTTGAGTGAGCGTTAGTACATCTGTCTATTTACTAAAAATAAAAGAGTACAATGTAGTATGTCCGTTTCTGTAGTTTATGTGTGATTAGTAGTTAGTGTAGTGATAGTAGTTAGATATTATATTGCTCTCGCTCCAGGTATATTCCATTATAAAATAATATATTATATGTGAGAGTTTTTATGTATTACTATATCATAAAAAAACCAGCGACTGAAATTTACTACAAAAATAGTTTATAAAAACCTGGATAAGTAATAATTAAATACCTGGATTAGCACACAATACACGTTTTATCGTGGTAATTGACATGATCTGGACATCTCTGGGTATATTTGCCACAGTAAATAAAAGAGTGAGTTTGTTCGTTAATTTATGAAATTACGCATTAACAGATCTACGGGTCCACTGGTACTTCATGGACGAGAAAGTGACACAAGGATAATAAAATACATTAATTTTTTCTGAATTAAAAGATTTAATGTTACTGAAATGGCGTAGTAATTTCAAAGAACTGAAAAAAAAATCTTCATATTTTTTTCATGATTATGTATACATTTGAAATAATAGTTCGGGAATTAGGCGAGCTAAGCTCATTCAGAAGGTTAAAAAAAAATCGGTTGTCTGTAAAGTCGGCTTACTGACGATATTTGAACGTGACAACGTCATATGAAAATACGCCTCAGAGCGAGGTAACGCCGCATGAGTCATGTTTTTTCGTGCGTGCAGCCGGCTCCATCAAATTATACGACGTTGTCACGACAAAAATAAAAAAAAAGAAGTAAATTTCGATATTAAATATTTTGTACGCGTAAATAATACCGATATTTTGAGCAAAGGCATGTCAGTACAGTGAGATGAATCAGCAACTATTTCGTTGAAGCACCCGTAGTTTATGGATGTGCAATAATCCGTCTGCTCAGCCGCAATGCTTGCTTGGAATCCGTCTGTCTGTACCAGGGCCGTCGTAGTGCGTAACCTAGTAGTGCAATGTACATTGTATATTAATACGGAGCTTGCATTCCTCTTGCTCTAAATTCAGTAAACAGAAAATTCTCTCATTATAATCATTTACCAAAATCTTAATCGATACATACTTCAATAACGAAATGATGTTATTTTTTTATATTTCACTAGCTGACCCTTCAGACTTCGTAGTGCCTCAACCGATAAATAAAAGACCTAAACTTTTGTATAAAATAAACTTAAAACAAATAAAAGGAATCCGTCCGACAAGGGACACATCAAAGGAAAAACAAAATTGTTATTTTTATTTAATTCTGAGCATTTTCATATTTATCTACCTTTTAAACCTTCTCTGGACTTCCACAAATAATTCAAGACCAAAATTAACCAAATCGGTCCAGCCGTTCTCGAGTTTTAGCCAGACTAAAGAACAGCAATTCATTTTTATATACTACATTTTTATATAAGTACATAGATTAAAGATTAATAACGAATATGCGATGTGAACGATGTGTAATTATTAATAACGAATTATCGAATCAAATAATCTGTCTATTTTCCTAAATGAAATAATATTTCACGGTGTTAACTAGAAGAAACATTTATGTACAAGAAATTTGGCGTAAAACAGAAGTGAAATAGGAATCGAACCCGTTCATGTTATAAATTTGTATAATTTGTAATGGTGGGGTGTATCGATCGCCTTAGATCGCTATAGTGGACAAGCGACATAGGGATTGTTTAATGGGTTCAACTCACAGCCCCAGCTCGTGGGGGATTATCGAGCATTTCAGAATGATTTTGAATTCTGCGAAAAAGTAGTCATGATTTACGGTTTAAATAATGAAACAGCCGTGGTATTGTAGAATATAATTCAAATCTATAAAAAACAGTATTGTTATTATAGTAAAAATGATGTTTGGTGTCGTGGGACACCGGATAGGAACGAAGTTCCTTATTATAAAAATATTAATATTAAGTTCTATTCGAGGTATAAAGAAAATAAAACTGGAGGTTTTGCAACAAGCCACGGTCATTCGGTAACGTGCGAACTTATTGTAGTACACTTCATTCACGGTTGTTTGCTTAAGAGTTAGTGTATTGCGCAAACGAACGCTCTGAGATCGTGGTCAATGAATGATAAAAAAATAAGTTATTTTTGTACATTATTACAAAGTTAAGTCGTACACTGTGTGCATTACTATTAAAAATCTTACGTTACGGACGTTTTTTCCCGGTTAGGGTACCCAACCGCATCGTCCCATAAGGAACTTCGTTCCAAAAAAATACAAAATATTAGCCTTAACAGTGAGTTAACATCAAAGCGAATTAACTGGAAGTTAATGTCCGAAGTACGTGTTAATTTAACTGGAGGGCCGGTGACGTTTCTGGACATCGCGTCGGCTGCCGACTGACACCGGTCGACCATAGGTTTGAAGACGGTCCGGCTCGCGGCGCCGACAATTGAATCATAAAGGTACACGTGACCCGTTCCCTTCGTCTGTCGGGCCGATTGTATCCAATAGAACCAAGTGGCCACTTTGCTTTAATACTAGATACGTAATATTTTGACTCTCTTGTCTCGGCCAAGCAATATTCTTAGATTAATCGTCAAGCGCCTGTTTTAAAAATGAAATCATTACGAAATTGGTTCAATAAATAAAGTTAGGTATTATAAAACTATCATAATTTTCCTGTATTCTATAACAGCAACATAACGGCAATAACAATACCCATTTTAGGGCCTAAGGTCAAAAACTCTGCTGAAACTGCAACTGTTCTACGGAACATAACTAACATAGATAAGACACGACGAAGCATGTTGCGGATAATAACATGTACTTTTAAGTTAGGAATATTGTGTTCTTTTTTTTTATAATAAATAAATTAATTATAAAATTTAAAAGATAATTTGCTAAGACACATAATAACATCTCTCTCTCTCTCTCTCTCTCTAACACTGACGAGGTATTGGACTCCGTGGACGCTAGCTACTTAAAGGATACATAGTCTGTAAAAGTGAATTCCTCGTCGGAAAATTTGAAAGAAAAACTATGAAATACTATAATAAAAAGCCTTTTTATTTCTTGCAACCAATAATTAAAAATTCTTATAATACATACCCATTTTTGTGTTTGTATAACTTATTTGCAAGAACCTCTCCTCGAGTGATCGAGGCATCCTCCAACGAAAATCAATGTTCTCTATTTTGAGCCACCTGTATCCAGTTTGGGCCCGCTGTCCTCCATCTTGTGAGAGGTCTACCTCTGTGTCTCTTTCCAACTGGAGCACTCTACAAAGTAACTTTTTTGGTCCATCTTGTAACCTCGCTACGTGGCCTGCCCATTTCCATTTCAGTCTTTGGGGGTAGAGAGAATCGTACTACTTATTTTTGCCGCGAAGCAGCCATACGTTCTAGTTTGAAAAGGGCTTAAGCTAAGAGCTCATACAATAAGAGCATCATACAATTGAGACTTCGACGTGTCTCAAAGTTATTCGCTTTATATGATATATATATATATACTCAAAACCAGGTGGATGATAAGCTCGTCTACCCATCTAAGTATTAAAAATAATGACAAATGGAATAAAAGCTTAGGTATATTCGCGATAGGCAGTGATTTTGCTGTCCACTGGCATTACTGACGTCCATAGGTGACGGTAACCACTCACTGTCCGGTGGATCGTATGCTTGTCGGTTTACAAAGGCATAATAAATATAAGGTGTTTTTTTCTTCATATCCTCTTCCCGGTGTTATGAAATCCTTTCGTAGCTGGAGTGCTAATCGAGACACACCACGCTCGACCTCCATCAAACCATGCCCAGAAACACGACCTGCGTGTCACTGCTCATACGATAACAACAGACTTCACTCCTTTTATCACTATTTAATTTTTCCTTCCGCTATTACAAGTGAAGAAAAGAAAATAATTTATTCGCTTTCAATCCAACGCCTTTTATTCTTATATAACGTTTATAAAGAGCCATAAGCGCTTATGTATAAAAATCTACTCAATCTAGTTTAAAATGATATTCGTCGTAGATTTTATATATTATAATCTCCAAGCACAAGGAAAGTTTTTAAAAAAAGTTTTTCATCTCTAACTATTGTTTTTATATTAATTAAATAAAACCACTTATCTACTGCACATTGAATTCATAGTGGTTGAGGTCTTGTAAGGTCTTGTGAGCCCGCGCCGATTCCGTACCCCAACCAGGTACCCGGTGGGGCTGCCGTTGTATAATAGAATTGAGCCTTAGAACTCATGTTTTAAGGTGTGTGGTGGCATTTACGTTGTCGCTGTCTACCATATAAGCTCTGGTAACTACTTAACTCCAGAAGAACCATAAACTTATTCATCTAAGAAATAAATAAAAAACATATTTGTCAGTTTTATGTAGTTCCATTAGATAGATTTTTTCATATTCCAAATTTCAATGATATTTAAAAAAAATCCAGACTAAGCGGAAAGGTGACGTGACAAACGAATATATTTAAATAAATCTGGTTTTACTATTTGATTTATAAACGAGAAAACCCAAACATACAAGTAATTTAGGGTTAAAGAAATCGTACATATTTTTCACTAATTAGTTAAAATGTCATTTTTTTTCTTCACTACATAGTATAAAACAAAGTCGCTTTCTCTGTCCCTATATCTGTCCCTCTGTATGCTTAAATCCTTAAAACTACGCAACAGATTTTGATGCGGTTTTTTTTAATAGATAGAGTGATTAAAAAGGAAGGTTTGTATGTATAATAATATCCATTAAATAATGGAGAAATCAATAATAAATGACCGTTTCCGAAGCGAAGCGAGGGCGGGTCGCTAGTATCTAATAAATCGTTTGTGTACTATGACAAGACGTATTCAACAACAAAACGTTTCAAAGATTCATCCGGATTCACTTGCTTAGAGCGTTTGTCCCCTATTTGTAACATATTTCAGTGCATAAATCATAACTTTATTTCCTCTGGCCCGTTGACGTCATTTCGAAAACGAGGTGTCTTTGAAACGGCTTTAAGAGTTCCGCACTGCAATACCGCGACAAAGGACTCCGAAATTCAATTAGATGTAGATGGAGCCGAGAGACTAATATTATTTCTTAATATGCAAGAGAATGCAGCGCTCCAACTTCAATGTTGTATTATATCAAACTAAATTAAACTAGACGTGTATTTGCTGATAATTATGATTTAAACAGGTAATTATTACAAAGTTAAGTCGTACACTGTGTGCATTACTAATTTGTACGTTATTACAAAGTTAAGTCGTACATTGTGTGCATTACTAATAAAAATCTTACGTTACGGACGTTTTTCCCGGTTAGGGTAACCCTTCGCAACGTCCCATAAGGAACTTCGTTCCAAAAACTTGTAACAGCTGTTTGTTAGACACCACTTTCTTAATGCTTTAAATTCATTCAAAAGGCATTCATGTGTAAACGATATGAATGCCTCATAAATGTCGAGTCACGAGTGTGATATTACAATAGGGATGAATACAGGAATTAAATACTTTAGCTAACACTTTATAAGGAATTATGAAGAAAATCAAGTTTTCTTGACTTAATTTTTTACTGTTCTAATTTAAGTACATTTTAGGAATCATCTGATATCAATCGATAATTGGAGTCCATGGATTCAACAACGAGACACATTATGTTAAAGTCCCACTAGTGTTAGGAAAACAATCTCACTGTATGCGAGACTGATTCACTAGAGAAAATAGGACGGTAAGGTATTCATGATGGAACTCAAGGGAAGAAAGCTCAGTAGATGGACAACGGAGAACATCTGGCGCCAGCTTGATGAAGTTAGGGTCGCGTACCCGCATTTTCTGATTAGTAGCCGGAACTATTCTTACGAGCATCCTCTGGCCTTAACTCTTGGTGAAAATCTGTCAGCTTTATACCGTGATATAAATGGTTCAGATTATGTTAAGTCTTAATAAAGCGAAATGTTACTTTATTTTCATTTCCGAACGAACTAAAACGGATAAATAGTTAACATGTAAATTATTCAACTTATAACATTGTTGCTTTAAACCGTTGTTATTACAAATTTAGATTGATTTAACGCGTGCTTCGATAAAGAGAAACATTTTAGATTGTGTTAACGGGTCTTCCTGCCAATTAGCGTTGCTTAAAGAGCGTGGCTCGAAACAAAAGAAGATGGAGGCTCATGAATTTATTGTTAGGTTACTGGCTTAAGTTATTTAAGTGTTCGCGAACCGGGCGTTATTCACGTGCGCAACGCCGCGCAGAATGCAGCTTCCTACGACAATTTATCATGAATCTTTAATTAAAGTTTAGCAGCGACTGTATACAGACTCGTTGCGGCTCACAATAAATACGCTATTGACTTGTGTGGTTATTAGTCTGCATTAATCACCATTCTTGTTCGCATCACGTAATTACAATGTATTTTGTTCAAATGTGTTCAAATTTTATGTGTAAATTTGGTAAATATTTTTTTTATTATTTTCTGTATATGAACATACAGGTGTGAATATACAGAATTACTGGTGGTAGGACCGCTTGTGAGTCCGCGCGGGTAGGTACCACCGCCCTGCCTATTTCTGCCGTGAAGCAATAATGCGTTTCGGTTTGAAGGGTCCGGCAGCCGTTGTAACTATACTTGAGACCTTAGAACTTATATCTCAAGGTGGGTGGCGCATTTACGATGTAGATGTCTATGGGATCGAGTAACCACTTAACACCAGGTGGGCTGTGAGCTAGTCCACACATCTAAGTAATAAAAAATGCAATGTAAATCTTAGACAAAAGATCACTAAAACTATGAACTGTAATAAATATAATACAAGAAGAGCATCTTTATAGATGATAAAAAAATATTCAAATAAAACGTACTACCTTTGCTCAGCTGTTTTTATGTCATTTAAAGTATTATTATAATATTTTCTTCTTCTATCGTCAGCTATAGACATAATTAATAGTACTTTTACAAATTAATCTCGCGTTTTTATTGCAATTGGATCACTTAAGACGCTTCAAATATTAAACAGTTTTAATGGTCACGAATGACTTTTAAAGTACCACTCTTATAAACGTTTACAAATTATCACGCCATAAACATGTCAGAACATCAATTATGATACAGTTAAATTAAAGGTATCCATATAAATAAAGCTGAAAGAGATTCACTCGTATATTAAGATAAAATTTCGTTTATAATTCAGACGGCATTAAGATCCTATATTATCAAACGTTTCTAATTTTAATATCTATAATTAAAAGTGCACTGGCATCCAGTCGAAGCTCCGACCGTGGGAACCGCCTTCAAACCAAAATTAAATGATGAAACTTCTCAACTTATTCTTCGTTCGTTTTATATCTAGTAGAATGCTTATTCCCGTCCGACTCAATTATGAACTGCCGAATGTTTTAAGCGTAATGTAAATTCCTATAGCTTGAAGCCAGTATGATTTGAAGAAAACATGGAGGGATAATTAGTTAAATAGAACGACTATGCTTTTATTAATCATAACTGCATTACAAAAGTATAATCTTTATATGTATATATATTTCTTCTGTGCGTGTGTTTGTCACTGGATTCCTAAACAGCTGGACCGATTTGAATGATTTTTTTTTGTATGCGTTTGGGTGGCACCCTGGATGGTTTACATTCACAAATCATCCCGGCAAATGACGTTGCAGTCGGTATTTAGGTTATTTATCTTTCCTAGAAATAATTTATATGGCAAAACAACGTTTGCCGGGCCAGCTATGTGTTATAGTATATGTATAATTCGGCTATAGCTTTGTTCTATATAATTTCATTCGTCTTATTAATACCATGTAATGTAACAAACGGTTGCAATGAGATATTCCGACGTGATAAAATAAGTGACTTTATTGACAACGCCACAGAAAACGATTTGTGATGATGATACTTCAACGGTCTTTTGGATGAGAGTCATTTATTATTTCTTTAATTCTTATTTATAAAACTAGCAGTTCAGTTATTCTTTAGGAAAAGGAGGAAAAAGAAAGATACCGCATCGTTTGAAACTTATTTTACTATTAATTATATTTACAACAACATCAACAAATGCTTACTATAATTTACATTAAATTGTAACACAATAGCTATACATCAATTTTCTAAGGGATAATTTTATACACAAGTCCGTATATGGTGTAGCTACAGTAGTTTAATAAAATACACTGATCCCTAACAACAGGTTAGCCTGTTAAGATCCTAGAGGCTCAGAGAACATGAAACTACACGAACACGCATGCCTTAACATTTGTTACTTTGTTTTTGGGGAGAAAGAAGGAAGCCTACTTATTCTTATATGTATGTTGTAAAAACGTAGGGTATATTTATATTTATAACCTAAAAACTGTTACTGATTTTTGTATATCTTTTATATTGCACCTAATTAAAGCGATTACAAATTGAATAGTGCGTGACGTCAATCCAGGGTTGTCAAGGTTACATTTATCTGAATAAATAAACTGATGCAATTAAAACAAAAAAAATGCATATTCTTTTTTTGGTACACTTGCGGTTTGAGTTGTACCGTCTAAAACATCCTGTTGCTGAACAACTGGTGTTCGAGTCTCCGATGAGATAGATTTCAACTAAGCTAGTGGGGAGCAATGTGGCGCGTTCCATGTGAAGTGTATCAGCAGATCACCTTACTACCACGGAACGTAGAACCAGCGTTCGTGCCACAACCACCGGACTTAGCAGTAAGCGATCTATCTAGAACCTGCCTAGAGGGCACCTTCTCTCGTGTCCCAAAATACTAGGCTGGTTCTATTTAAAAAGATGTTTCCATAAGCCTGGTATCAAAGATGAAGTTCAATGTCGGGATGTCATTCAAGGATTCATTGAAAATCATTGAAAGTTCATTGTCATTCAATGGAAGCTCAATGATATCCCGACTATCTTTTGTCTTGGATAGTAACTTTTTAATTTTTAAATAATTGACGTTTTGGTACCTACTATATTTATTAAATTTTTGGATTTAATAAGATAGATTCCAACACTCAAATAATTTTTATTTATAATTTAATCTACCAAAGTCATTCGATTTAAGTTTCGTGTAACCGAAGTAAATACTTATTTAATTATTTACCACGCATCTGTATTACGATATTCTATGAAAACAAAGTTCAAGTACTAATAATATTATTATTAAAACACTTCAACCATGAAAACTCGGTAACGTTTTGAACATACAACATGTTATTGGTCAGAATTTTAAATTAGACCACTTAGATCGTATAAGTGTTTTGAAATTATCTCTACTACCCGCGAAAACATTCAAAGAGTATTATAATACTATCTCGATGAAATATTTATTTATCCAGAAGGCACTAGGCTATGTAATATTTTTTACTAAAATATTAATTTTGGTACGTTTATAAAGTCGTTGTAGTTTCACTGCTATATACCATTTAAGTAAAAACATGCCTAATCATTTCAAAAGCTCCGCAATATCATTTATTTTTTATGAAATTATATTCCCAATTTAGCTAACATACTTAGATAACATATTTAAAATTTATGATAAAATTTAATTATATAATGAAATGAAATTACAAACAATTTGAATTAATTATAAATATATGTCAAACAATCAAACGTAACTATGACGAAATGCATACAACTCACGAATAAAAATTTAAAGGACAAAATTAACATTTTTCATTTTCGACCAAATTCGAAAAAATAAAAGCTATAAAATTCTAAATGGTCATTACGTTCTTTACATTTATGGACAATTCAAGCTTTCGCACACAGATAAACAATACACCGATATCTACACTAGAAAAGATTATCATCGACAGATGAGGCTCTCCTCCCTGGCCGCGCAGATCCCATGCGGTGGTGCTAGGAATAGTTTCCCGTTTGCACATGCACACAACTGATAAATGTTCTGGTGATGGGGATCGTGCGGGTGCTGTGCTGATGGTGGCAATGGTAGAGCCGATTTCAATTTCGGCATGTAA
Organism: Bombyx mandarina; assembly: GCF_003987935.1. Next base: position 295,203 of record NW_021011580.1, read on the forward strand.
ATACTAGGTGCGTCTAAACGTATCTGAAATAGATGAAATAGATAAAGGCTTTAAAATATATTGTATAGTTGTAATATATGTACGTGCTCAGATAAAGAGGTAGTAGTAATATTTTGAAAAAAATCTACTTTTTTGATGGTTCTGTTTCTTACCGATCCGGCTATGGATCTCAGTCTGAAGGTTGTGAGGCAGCTCGCACTTATGTCGCCAGCTCTTGACTCCAAAGCTATGTTTTGGGCTGCATGCATTTCTAATGATCTTGTAGGAGACTCCAGCCTAAATAAAAGTAAGTGTAGTTCAAAGAAATGAACAAAGAGAAGTATCTGTGGATTCTATTTTGATGGAAAAATTTTCAAATAATAATCAGAGTGTTCTCTATATAGTACTTGCTGATTCTATGTAGTGCTTTTCGACACAGTGGTAAAATTGTACGTAAAAAAATAGTTTGACTTTGTTTCCGGTGAATAACAATTAGTGAACCATGAGTCGTATGTGCACTAAACCATCGCGCGAATTATCTTTTGGTATAACCTGAACTTAAAAGATATCGTTTTTTTTCATTTTCCTTTACTCAGAATTACTTATTTATGCAATATGGATTATTTAAACAAAAAAAAACTAATAAAACTTACACTAATGGTTTCGCTGGGGGTGCCTTTACAAGTGAAGTCTGGACTGCGGTATTCAGTGTCACTCCAGCTGAACTGGAAACCGTTAGTGTATCCGCTCCTATGGTGACGGAATCTTGACCGGCTCCCAGTAGCAACGCTCCTCTTGAATCTCTCACTTCAAAGCGACCAACGTTGAGTTCTAAACGGTCATGACCTAAGGAATTTGTAAATTTTTTCTATAAGTGCAGACAAATTCTATTATATATTATATTATTTTATACATATATTATTTATTTATTGCTTACATGGGTAGACGAGCTCACAGCCCACCTGATGTTAAGTGGTTACTGGAGCCCATAGACATCTACAATGTAAACGTCACCCACCTTGAGATATGAGTTCTAAGATCTCAGTATAGTTACAACGGCTGCCCCGCCCTTCAAACCGAAACGCATTGCTGCTTCACGGCAGAAATAGGCAGGGTGGTGGTACCTACCCCGTGCGGACTCACAAGAGATCGTACCACCAGTAATTACGCAAATTATATTTTTGCGGGTTTGATTTTTATTACACGATGTAATTAATTCCTTCACCGTGGAAGTCAATCGTGAACATTTGTTAAGAACGTATTTCATTAAAAAAATTGGCACCCGCCTGCGAACACCGTTGCATCGCTAGATACGAATGCATCGGACGCCTTATCCTTTAGGCCACGATGACAAGCTACAACCTTTATATACTAGGATATAGAGAGTACATGTGCAATAAATATATTGTAATTTAATTTTTAAATTCATTGTCCAATAAACATCTTTAATCACACTCAATCACAGAAACATAAATTTACAATTTTATGGTAAAACAATATGTAGTGTATACTAGTGTGTATAAGTGTGTACAACAAGTGTTGTAGTTCAAATATAAAATAGGAGCATATTCTCATATGTATCCATCAAATTCACGTCAACAAACCGCGGGCGATTCCAAAACACCTGGCGATAGGGTGGAAACAAAAAACTTCAACTCTCCCATCTTGGGTGATGTAGCGAAAATAAACTCTCAAAAAGTTTTATAGAAATTGATCGAAGCATAAGACAACACATTTTTGTACTATCCATGTTTTATATCCACTAAAAGTTTTTTTTAGTTACCTAAGAATAATCTACTTTGCAGTAATCCCTGTGCATCTCGAGTTGACACTGAGAAGTTTCTGGTAGATTCGATGGAAATCGGTTGACCTCTCCGAGATTTGATACTTGATGTAAATAGAGAATCGAGTACTAATGCTTGCCCGAGTAGCTGCAATCCTCCAGGAACTATTCTGAGCTGACCCNTATCCACTAAAAGTTTTTTTTAGTTACCTAAGAATAATCTACTTTGCAGTAATCCCTGTGCATCTCGAGTTGACACTGAGAAGTTTCTGGTAGATTCGATGGAAATCGGTTGACCTCTCCGAGATTTGATACTTGATGTAAATAGAGAATCGAGTACTAATGCTTGCCCGAGTAGCTGCAATCCTCCAGGAACTATTCTGAGCTGACCCATTCCTTCCTAAAAATTAAAAGGTATTTATTTTATTTATAAATTTTATCAGATTGTCGAATGCAAAACAAAAAAATTGACTCACCGAATTAAAATCCAAAACTTTGAGAACCCAAAGCGTGAGAGCTAGATTAATGATCATCATAAACATAAGCGCAATGACAAGTATATACAGGCATTTCTTCCTCCAACCGTAGATGCCAACTTTGAATTGGCTATTATAACTGTTTCTGATCGAGTCTGGCTTTGTGTCCCTGCCCGCATTGTTGTGCAAGATTGGCTCCGGGGTGATCTTGTCGGCGTACGGTATCCTACAAGAAAAATAAGCCTTTGAAACAATGCAAACGTGCAGCAAACGTCCAATGTTAGAAGTTTGTTTACACAACGGAATTGCACCGTAACAAATGTGAATGTAAATGTTTTTGAACTATCCTCATGAAGTCTTCTTTGGTTTGAACATAGAAAATTACGATCAGTGTTAATTTATTATAATTTGCGTAATTACTGGTGGTAGGACCTCTTGTGAGTCCGCACGGGTAGGTACCACCGCCCGCCTATTTCTGCCGTGAAGCAGTAATGCGTTTCGGTTTGAAGGGTGGGGCAGCCGTTGTGACTATACTGAGACCTTAGAACTATACCTCAAGGTGTGTGGCGCATTTACGTTGTAGATGTCTATGGGCTCCAGTAACCACTTAACACCAGGTGGGCTGTGAGCTCGTCCACACATCTAAGCAAAAAAATATATATATAAAATCTAAATTATTTTAGTTTTCATTTAATAAATTATTTAAGCTAAAGATCTCTAATTCTGTATCTCATATCTTTTTGAAGACTGATTGATTTAAAAAAATTCACTGTCGTAAGCAAAATTGTTATTCGTGTGTTTAAATTTGAAGATGACATGTCAAATTACTTTAGATTAATCATGAAAATTTATTTCAACTTGTTTTTGATAGACGATAAAAAAAAGTAAAGCAAATGATGATTAAAAAGTACAGTATATTGATCACGTCACCTCAAATGAAATATATTCATGGAATCGGTTTCACAATTCCAATTTGTCGCGGAGGTACCTCAGGTCGTCGATACCGCCGTTCTGCTGTTTCACACCCCACACACATCGTACTAGTTAAAACAAATCCTTTTAACTTTGTATATATCAGAAATACCCTTAATCTATCTATCTATGTATATATAAAAATGAATTGCTGTTCGTTAGTCTCGCTAAAACTCTAGAATGGCTAGACCGATTTGGCTAATTTTGATCTTGAATTATTTCTAGAAGTCCAGAGAAGGTTTAACAAATGCTCGGAATTAAATAAAAATAACAATTTTGTTTTTCCTGATATGTCCCCTGTCGGAGGGATTCCTTTTGTTTATTTTATACAAAAGTTTAGGTCTTTTATTTATCGATTGAGGCACTACGAAGTCTGCCAGGTCAGCTAGTGAATAATAAAATTTCCTCACCACAACCAAAAAAAATTTATAAACTGCAGCTGTTTTGATTGTGAATCGTTGGCGTATGTTTTACAGGTCACCACTTCTTAAATTACAAATTAATTTACTTATGTGGTGCTACGCAGAAGATTTGTTAAGACAATTCATGTGGGCACGTAGTTAAGTAATGAATAAAGAAGAATAGAACGAAATTTCATTCGCTAAAACACCCCAACCGATAAAATATAATACCTAATAATGCAGATAATAGAAACAGCGGACGGCTTTATCGCTCAGAGCGTTTGCTACTATGCAACATTTTATAGGAATGGATTGAATAAAATGAATATGGGTGTTTTTACATCTTTTACTGGTGGTAGGACCTCTTGTGAGTCCGCGCGGGTAGGTACCACCGCCCTGCCTATTTCTGCCGTGAAGCAGTAATGCGTTTCGGTCTGAAGGGTAGGGCAGCCGTTGTAACTATACTGAGATCTTACAACTGATATCTCAAGGTGGGTGGCGTGAGATCGTCCACCCACCTAAGCAATAAATAAAAAAAATCTGCTGGTTAAAAAAATTAATTAGTTGCCGGATTTATCAATTCAATTGAGTACTTTTAACTATTCAACAAATCTATAGGTATATGTTTAATGTATTGTTGTTTATTAATGAAATTAATACACGAGTATACCTACACTAAGCATTGGGTGGTCACAGGTTGAAAAAAAAGTGTGAAATTCATATAATTCGGTATCATTCAGTCACCAAATATAAAAATATGCTTCATTGAGATTTTATGTAGAATATTAAAATGGAACAAATATAAAAAATGTAGCAAAGGTGAATAACGACGTACGGGGTACAAAGATTCTGCCTGTTTTGTGAATTCTAGTTCAAAGGGTAACCTTATCCTAAAGCATTTGAGACTTTATGGTCACAAACCGATTTTGGTAGCGTTACACACGTTTTAGGCTCCCGATGGGCTATGAGCTCGTCTAATGACCCACGCTAGTCATAAATCTTAAAATATGATTTAAAAAATGAAGTAATTTTAAAGTAACTGGTGGTAGAACCTCTTGTGAGTCCGCGCGGATAGGTACCACCGCCCTGCCGATTTCTGCTGTGAAGCAGTAATGCGTTTCGGTTTGAAGGGTGGGGCAGCCGTTGTAACTATACTGAGATCTTTAGAACTTATATCTCAAGGTGGGTGGCGCATTTACGTTGTAGATGTCCATGGGCTCCAGTAACCACTTAACACCAGGTGAGCTGAGAGCTCGTCCACCCATCTATGCAATAAAAAAAAAACATATATTTTACGACTTTGAGTTATTCAGTCAGTATTGAGTCATTATTTCAAATGCAACTCATCTATTCAGTGGACGTGTATGAAAGTACAAGATCCGATAGTTGTAGAACCGGCTGGCGTCAACGAGGGTAATAAATTTAGTAGGATTCGAGTGAGACAGGAGCATTGCTTTCCGAAAAATCCCGACATGATTACCGCGGCTCCAAGACTGTTCATATATTATGAAAATGTTTAGTTTTCGACCATGTGCAGTAATCTATACTAATATAATAAAGCTGAAGAGTTTGTTTGTTTGAACGCACTAATCTCAGGAATTACTGGTCCGATTTGAAAAATATTTCAGTGTTATATAGCCCATTTATTGAGAAAAGCTATAGGCTATATCACATCACGGTAAGACCAATACATGTGGAGCACCAATAAAGAAAGTCTCAAAATAGGGGTTTAAATAGCTCCATAACATTATATAGTTGAAAAATATTTTCACTTTCCACGAAAATGAAGTAGGAGTAAAATTTAGCGTTATGCCAAAGTAGCTATTCCACGCGGACGGAGTCGCGGGCAAAAGCTAGTGCTCTAATAAAACAGAAGGTAATTGACAGATGGTTAAATTTCGTTAGCGACATTTTTGAAGATACGTTTCCATTTAAACAAGGTCCGAACAATAACATTTGGATCGTCGATCTACCGAATGATGTCATCCGCTCGATGAAAGATTTTTCCGTTGTCGGTAACCTTACACATGTAATCTATTTTTTTTTTACAAATTACCCGCAGAAACTCATGACACAAGAGTAGCTACTAAATATTCTAAAGTTGAGAAGGTTACAGTAATAAAAAGACGATCAGCTCAATCAAGTATGGCAAAATTTTGATTTTAACATAAATAAAGAATTTTTTATAAAATAAAATTAAAATAAACATGTTGCAAAATACGAAAGGCGGTATATATTTTTTATATAGTTTTGTAGCTAGTTAAGTAGGTGCTAAGCTTTACGGTTTATAATTTTTTTTAAATGCACCTACCACTAGTACAATAGAATTGCGTGGAGATCGGTAGTAAAATAGCGCGAGGATACTACTAATTTAATGGTCAACTGATGTCGAAGTCGCCTTCTGATCGATGCCCGGTCAGATAAAGATTTAAGCATATAAGAGTCAGAATTTTCATATTGGAAGCAAAAGACAGGTTTTAATGGAGCTGAATAAACTAAACTCCCGGTCACTCAACAACCCGCCTTGGATGATGCAGAAGGGAAGCAAGCTGACGATGGTTGGAACACATCTACGGTACGGCTGGATCGGCAGGCTGTCCTAAACGACCGACTGTATCCTAGAAGATACATGTCGAGGAGTATTTTATTATTAGTGTACACTTTGAAATCTTAAACTTTAACACTATTATTTAAGACAGTAAAATATAATAATATTCAAACCACGTTTCAAAACGTGCCAAAACCGTTCATTGTTTTTATGTTTTGTTTTTGAATTGCGTAGTGTTTAGTATCATTCCAAAGTTATTTGTCGGAGTAAAGTCCCTGATTTCGACGCAAACATTACACGGAGTTTTCGGAGCGAGTGCTCATGTAGGATTTACGGTAATCTAAATACAATAAGAAGGGAGAGCAACGAATATATGCTTAAATTCTCTTCAGAATTAATACGTGTTTATTAAAAAAATTAAATTATTGAAATTTGCAAAACTACTAGCGCAACTTCGTTTAAGAGTCACTATAGTTTCTATGAAAAACTCATAGGGACCACTATGAGAATGCCTCTAGTCTAATGTAGAACATAAAATCATCTTAATTTTATAGAGAGGTAACTTTCTAACTGTAATTGCTGTTTTTGGGACCTAAATGATTGGAACCGTGGGTACTGGCGATTTTGGCATTAAGCAGACCGCGAGTTTGTCTTCCAATAGAGGCCAAAAAAAATGTAATTACATACCTACATGTAATCACATACGTATATTTTTCTTGGGATGATGATGGCGATAGGATCGATTCATAAGATGAAACAATTGATATAGATTGATGTAGATTTTGTTTCCGTAATCTTTTACGGAGCAACGCAAAATAAAACAAACACAGTTTGTCAGAAGGTGCGCATTGTAAAGCAATTCGCTAAAATTCACCAGAGAAGCAAAAAAAAGCAGTTACAAAAATAACGATAGCGAAATCGGGCACAAAGCATTCGTGCACTTTATCTCTCCGTCCAGTCTCCGAACACGTTTGGAGGGTTTACGCGGCATTAGAAACCAATTACAGGACCAATACCTACTTATTGGTTTCCCCTATCCTACGGATGGGTGAATTATATTTTTAACATATTTAAATACGTCCAATATTTTAATTTTTGGAACGAAGTTCTTTATCGGACGATGCGGAGGGGTACCCTACCGGGAAAAAGCGTCCGTAACGTAAGATTTTTATTAGTAATGCACTCAGTGTACGACTTAACTTTGTAATAACGTACAAAAAATAACATATTTTTATTAATTATTATTTTATTATATTTATAAAGTTTATAATTTTGTAAAGTAGTTTTTTTTTATCAATAAAAAAATCATATAAAAAAATGTATACCCGACATACCTCTTACCTCTTTATACCTCGAATAGAATTTAAAATTGATATTTTTATAATAAGGAACTTCGTTCCTATCCGGTGTCCCACGACACCACACATCGTTTTTTTTTTATTTATTAGATGTGTAGACGAGCTCACAGCGCACCTGGTGTTAAGTGACTACTGGAGCACATAGACATCTACAACGTAAATGCGACACCCACCTTGATATATAAGTTCTAAGGTCTCAAGTTTAGTTACAACGGCTACCCTGCCTGTTTCGGTTTGAAAAACGCATTACTGCTTCACTGCAGAAATAAGCAGGGTGGTGGTACCTACCCGTGCAGACTCACAAGAGGTCCTACCACCAGCCATTTCTTTATTTAGCTTATTTAGGCAAGCTATGTCACAGTTCCAACACACCAAAGCTCAAAAGGAAGATTATAAGGCCTTGAGATATTTAAGAAGTCTCAATTGATTTTGAATTACTGGTACTCTAACCATAATGACTACAGGTTTGTTAATAATATTTACGAACGGATAACACCTATAACTCTCAATTTGAGGGACTAACTTTGAAACATCTTCCGTCTGAGTGCCTTTAGGCAACATTTTGTTATTGACGTTTAATGAACGAATATTCGCAACCGTTAAGAATTAATTTACATTAGACTAAAACGCGTACAGGAACATTGTAGTATTGCATTTAATACATAATGGAGATAAAAGGTAGGAATGGGGTGGAAACTAATAAATTCTCAGTGCGGAAGCGTAAACGATGTACGCAGAGAGAGCACGTAGCGGCGCTCCGTAGCGGCTACGAAGCTACGTAGTCCGTAGCCGTCTGTGTAGCCGCGTACCGCAAATGAGCCATATTAATCATTCCCATTACGGCACCTTGACTTCTGAGCTTCCTCTGAAGCCAGATTTCGTGTAATGAGCCAACCGTTTTTTTTTTTCGTATTCTCCAATCTTACATTAGATGTTCTAGTAAAATTTATGCGATTATTCTTATACACAAATCGTACTGTGTCGACATGAAAAATAAGCAGTCTAAAAGTCAGTAAAAAGAAAAAAAACATGACTTGATTTTCGTCGCCAAATATGATAATTTGAGTTGGCAACGATGCAAGTAACTATGGTGTGAATAAAGATATNTTTTTTTTTTTCGTATTCTCCAATCTTACATTAGATGTTCTAGTAAAATTTATGCGATTATTCTTATACACAAATCGTACTGTGTCGACATGAAAAATAAGCAGTCTAAAAGTCAGTAAAAAGAAAAAAAACATGACTTGATTTTCGTCGCCAAATATGATAATTTGAGTTGGCAACGATGCAAGTAACTATGGTGTGAATAAAGATATTCACAGAAAGACTTTCAAAACATAAATCCTAAACTAGGATCAATTCTTAAGCAGAGGACATTTAGTTACAGCAAAGTGATAAATGCGGTCACACTGTTTTACATTTGTCAGAACTATACACAATGGTGTCGAATGCGAAATTTTATCGATAGCCGCATTGGATGTCCGACAATATTGATTGGGTTATGTAAACATAATATGGACATTTGTCAAAGTGTCATAATATATACTGTTATAGCATTGTTATTGTAGTCACTGGTATACATTTTACATTGCAATTTGTCTATCAATATATCAAATTAGTTGTCTCCTGGAAACAGTAACCCTACTCAAGTTAGTTGATATGAAATGTTTATTTATGACAGTGGCAAATTGTGCCTTATGTTTTGAAGGGTGGATAATTATCTTAATCCAAATGCAAATTAAACAGCATTTTTCAAGGCCTACCACTAACAATATTATTAAAAATCGAATCAGAACCTAATCGCGTTTAAAAGATGTTATACAATTCTTCCTTACCACCACTGATGCAAGTCGGATAAAACTTCGAGAGAAAAGGCTCACTAGTTTACAATTATGAATATAAAATTGTATCATTCATTTATTTGATACCTTAAAAGCGCGTACTTTATTTAAGATAGAGTTGTACAAGACTTGATTATATTGTATATGATTACAGCGCTGCTCAGTTTAACAAATAAAACTATATTTTTTTATTATTTGATTTGTTAATTAAATACTTTACGCCTGCTCTAAGATTCTGTCTAACTCATTGAGCGTTGGCAGTAAGGACTGTTCTTAACTTTGGCGTTGGTACCTCGTCCTATATATTTCTAGTGTGAGGGGAGTTGGTGGTAGGACCTCTTGTGAGTCCGCGCGGGTGGGTACCACCACCCTGCCTATTTCTGCCGTGAAGCAGTAATGCGTTTCGGTTTGAAGGTTGGGGCAGCCGTTGTAACTATCCCCGAGGTGACGCAAGCAGAGATGAGAGCGGCCGTGTCGCGACTCCGGTCTAAGAACACGGCCCCGGGACCCGACGGAGTTCCTGGTCGAGCACTCGTCCTGGCTCTGAAGGAGCTAGAGCCCCAGCTGAGGGGGCTCTTCACGGCATGTCTCGAGCAGGGTCAGTTTCCTAGTGTATGGAAGGAGGGGAAGCTGGTCCTGCTCAGGAAGGAGGGGCGCCCCGCGGACTCGCCGTCCGCGTATCGGCCCATAGTGCTGCTCGATGAGGCGGGCAAACTTTTTGAGCGCATTATCGCAGATCGCCTCGTCAGCCACTTGTGCAGGGAGGGGCCGGACCTGGATGACAACCAATTTGGTTTTCGTCGGGGGCGCTCCACCATAGACGCCATCATGCGCGTGAGGGCCCTGGCGGAGGAGACGGTGTCCCGGGGTGGGGTGGTACTGGCGGTGTCTTTAGACATCTCCAACGCTTTCAACACCCTACCCTGGAGTTGTATTCGGGAGGCTCTGAAATACCATCGCGT
>NW_021011580.1:306356-459094 GCF_003987935.1 Bombyx mandarina
GCCGTAGTGCGGAGGATGATCGGCAGCGCAGAGTCGTGGGACGCGGTGGTGTCCTTCTGCGAGGACGTGATGTCGCAGAAGGAAACTGCAGAACGGGAGAGGGAGATCTCGACTCCCTTTCCCGGCCGCAGAAGGCGCACCGGGCGCAGGACAAGGGCGGACAACGCCCTTTTCCGCCCCCCATGAATGGGTCCAGGGGCGAGGGACTTCGGAAAGCCCTCGCCCCCTATTCGATGGACCTGAGACGGAGGCGCATGCGGGTGTCGGCGCGTGCCTCTGAGGCGATGCACGGAGTAGCTGAACGCCTCACTACTCCGTGCAGGAGACGAGGCCTGGATAGACCGGGCCAGCACCTGTGTGGGGCTGCGGAAGAATTTGGATTCCCGCGGCCCTGCGCGCACGTGTGGGTGGACACCGGGGTGGTTTTAGCCGGTAGGAGTCCGGCACGCCCCTTCGCTTTTCCCCAGGCGGAGGTAGTCCATGAGGATTTCCCCCCGAAAAAAAAAAAAAAAAGCCGTTGTAACTATACTTGAGACCTTAGAACTTATATCTCAAGGTGGGTGGCGCATTTACGTTGTGGATGTCTATGGGCTCCAGTAACCACTTAACACCAGGTGGGCTGTGAGCTCGTCCACCCAACTAAGCAATAAAAAAAATAAAAAATCGTGAAGCTATTTAAGTTGCGACTTCTACCTAATATTCATAAAGGATAAGAGAATTATTCGCAATGCGTCTATGTAGTTCCGGTAAACGGTGTGCCTTGAGCTGTGCTCCCGGCGTAATCTAATCATTATTAGGAAACAAATATATTTTATTGTGAATCACCATTTAAATTTTATAAGCGTACAGGGTTAGTAAGAGTTAGAGTATGTGCTAATTGACCGATACACCGCACGCCCGATGTTGGAATACGCGGCCGCTCCACGTTCGTCAGCGATATTCCACTAACGAACCAAAATAATGGCTATTAAGTTGAATAACGTAGCATTTCGCTTTACATTACGCAGCGTCGCTAACGGATCATTCCCGGTGCATAGACACACTGGCCATTGCAGTTTTCATGAAACTATTTTACAACACGCAATAAAACGTATACGCGGACACAGGTATAAAAGAGTAAAAGGCTTTTATACATATTTTTTTTATTTTCGAACGGAAATTTACAGCTCAGTTTTGACTGTTTACGACTTATTAATAGCACAGTTGGATGACAGAATATCAGATATGTTGAATGATGATTTTCTAGTACAATCGTTTTATTAAAGACTAGCGTCCCGTTCCAGCTCCGCTCGGTTCTTTTACAAAAATTTCAACGATATTTTGCGTTGTTTTTTTTTTAAATAAAAGTACACTTATTGCGGCATAACTATAATAGTTAGACATATGCTGTCGCGACACTTTTTGGAAATAATAATGTATTCTACAAAGTCGTAGTACATTATTTTATTTTATTATCAATAATTTTCGCAGGGCACGCGATGTAAAGAATATGTTAGGTAATTTTTTTAGTAAGGATTTTTAGGAATAAGTTATAGTAAGGATGCCTAATTTTTTTCAAAAAAGACTATAATATATAGCCTATGTCACTCGGGGATAGCGTAGCTTCCAAACACTGAAAGAATTTTTCAAATCGGTTCAGTAGTTTCGGAGCCTATTCAATACAAACAAACAAACAAATCTTTCCTCTTTATAATATTAGTATAGAAATACAAAATGAAACACAGTTGAAGCTGAAAAATTTAAAGATTTTATATGATTTTCATTAAATACATATTTTAATACGGACCAATGTATCACNCGGGGATAGCGTAGCTTCCAAACACTGAAAGAATTTTTCAAATCGGTTCAGTAGTTTCGGAGCCTATTCAATACAAACAAACAAACAAATCTTTCCTCTTTATAATATTAGTATAGAAATACAAAATGAAACACAGTTGAAGCTGAAAAATTTAAAGATTTTATATGATTTTCATTAAATACATATTTTAATACGGACCGATGTATCACGTGGAACTGAAACTGTCAGTCTCCAGGCGGCTGCGTAAGCTCAACTGATGGCTCCACCATAAATCGAGTTTTCAATTTACCAATGACGCATTGCGAAGACAATGCGCGTTTAGACACTTTCGGCTTAGTTCCTAAGAACACATTTATCTCATATATTTCTAGTGAAACCTACAAATAATACATTTTGCATAAATAAAATAACTTCTGGCATTGCTGATGTAAATAAACAATAGTCACTACTTTCCATCAGGTGGACCATATGCTATTCAGCTTACGAAAACAATACAAGAAAACTTGCGTATATTTATAGAATTATAACCAATATTAGCAATTATTACAAAAGACATCAATATTAACTAACCAACGAGTGTAATTAAAATTATATTACAAATAACAATTGAAAGTGTCATGTTTGGCGGCTTAGAACAATTTCTTCCATGCAACTGTGGAGGAACTGTGTGTGTGTGGAGAGGAAGTGTGAAAGTGGCCCCGGTGAGCAACAAATTAAGGAGCGGACGGTTAGCGTGGTATGGACATGTGATGCGTAGAGCGAAGATGCACGTGAATAGAAGATGTATGGAAATGGTAGTGCAAGGTAGAGGGGGAAGAGGTCGACCAAAGAAGACATGATTGGAGTGTGTGAATGACGATATGAGAGAGAGAGGAGTGAGTGTTGAGATGACGGCTGATAGAAGAAAATGGAAGAGAAAAATTAGCTGTGCCGACCCCACCTAGTGGGATAAGGTGGAGTTTAATTTATATCATCTCATTTATCAAGCTGGGTGCCATCTAAATATTTGTGTAATGATTTTGTAAATATAAATAAATGCATTCGTTATTTCGTGAACTCGGATGACCAGACAATTGAAGCTGTAATTTATTAAACACACAAAGTAGATACAGAATAGTGAAACTGCATGAAATTTTAAAAAAATTATCTACTAAACTATTACAAATGTATACATAGTTTTCGTATGAAAATTATTCTCTGTTATTACTTTAAATTTTTGTTCAATGGGGAAAACAGTCGGTAGCATGCAGCAAAATGCAGCCTAGCTCCCATTACATCGACCATAAATCAAAAGCATTGAAACGTTCTTCCTCCTTCGTGTCGGAACACTTTTGATGAAAGACCGATGTATGAACTATGAAGCAATAAATACAGGATTTCGGACGTATTACGAATGTCTGTTATTTAATTTTAAACTACACAAATTCCAACAAAACATAATAAATGTTTTAAATTTAAAACAAGAGAATCCTCTCAAAAGCGTGGCCTATTTATTTTCCTTGATATATGTAGCGAATTGTTTCTACGATTTGTAATTCTTCGCGTACGTCTTGGCAAGTCCGCGACGGTACGGAACAAACTGCTTAGAATTATCGCTTGAAAAATACGAGCCGAGTTCCATTGTGTTATAAAGTAAGCTAACATATAGGTTCTATATAAAATGTCTATGTATCGATTTAAGCCGAAGCGGGAACTGATCTAGTCCGTAATTTAAATTTCTGTTTACGGCATTAAGTTTAAATTGATTCACTTTGATTATTAATGAATATTTTAAATCATTATTTTGACAGCTTTCCACGGTACCAAAAAAATATAATTCGTTGAAGATTTAGTAGAAGTTTTACATGTCATTTTGGTAGTGAATCAAAAGATTAGTTTGCCATAAATGCTTTAGACAATTTGTGAATATGGAGAATTGAGGCACAATGTTATTCTGGAACACTTTTATTTCAATTCGAGCACTAAGGCATACATAGCTACGACTAAGTTCGGAGAGGGCATGATAATTGAGATTTATACAGTGGTTGGACTAACTCTGCAGCGCGACACCGATACAACTACCTCATTCATTCATTTTACACGCTTTGTTCCCTGTCTGTATTTACAATCGAATTTACGCTATCACTGTGACTATATCTACAATAAAATGAATACAATTATAGATTTGGTTAACGACAAAAACTGCTTAATTAAAAATGCTTTCTAAAATCCAATAATTTAATTTAAGCGAAACCAAACAGGTTGTGTTAGTTTAAAAAAACATTTGTTATTGTTTTTTATAACATAAAAGTCATCGTAGTTCGGACTAAATGCATCATATATATTTTCTATAATATAAAAAATTCTCGCAGTTCGGACTAAATGAATCACATATATTTTCTATAACATAAAAAAATCTCGGAGCTCGGCTAAATGCATAATATATATTTTCTATAAAATAAAAAATTCTCGCAGTTCGGACTAAATGCATCATATAGTGTATACAAATTTCGACGACATAGTCAAACAGGCTGCAGAGATTCGGTGCAGGCAATAGGCACAGGGCGTCATGTTCGGTTAATACCTTGCCTCGGAGACATGCCCGCTCGGCTCAGCAAAACGTCAAAGGCAAATTGAAAATTAATTTATGCTTCAGAATTATTACACACAGCTCTCTAGGGAGCTGCAAATTAACTCAGTTTAATTATATTCTTCTGAAAGTAACAATTTGTATTTTGCGCAGTTCAATAACATTGTATTTGAATCGGCCATTTGTAACTTCTGCTCACGGTTTTCTGTTGCGCGACTAAATAATGTGTTAATTTGGCTCATTATGTGAACTCGGTTGCAGTACAAAAATTAGTTCTAATTTTGTGAAATTACACGTTCGATGATTGATTATGAATGAGTTCAAATTCGGAATGTACATGTAGCCAGCGCGATCGGAACCCACTCGCGGGAGGGTTGAGAAAGAGTCGTAAATACACTTGGTGGCGCTCACTTATAAATTAGGATCATAAAGCAGTTGCCAAAGTTTGTTGGCGGCACGACGACCATAAAACAACGCTTTCGTCTCGGAGGGGATCGACGCCGCGACGCTTGTCTCTTGCAACGCTTGTGATCTTTCAATTTGAATGGATTATTATGGACGTCGCGCGCGATCGTTTATAAAGATTTAAAATTGAAATTGAAACGTATTTTGTTGGAGCACGCGTCGTATGAATATTTTGTACGTTTTAACAAGCATAAGTACATACTCATATTATTTTAAATTAGTATCTACTATATGAACAAACAAGTCGACTCAATAATGAATCCGGTCATCGTTCTCGTCGAACCCGTCTCTTGTGACGAAGGGCTCGGCGAGTAAATTAACCCACAGACACAACCTACTGAGTTTCTCGCCGGATCTTCTCGGGCGCGTTTCCGATCCGAAGCACTACTTTTACTAGGGTTAACGTTGCAACGTCGTCAGGTTAGAGTCCCGTGAGCTCACCTACTTGTTAGGGTTACGCTGATATAGCCTCTCAATGCTATCGGCTTAGGTAGGGAAAAAATATATATTGAACATTGATTTAAAAATATGAAATGTATTTACTAATATGGTAAATGTAACACCTAATTAATTAATGACTTCTAAAAACTATTTAGGTGTCAGTTAGTATATAAATCCACCTAAGGATCGTAATAATAATGGATGGATGAAGGTTTTTTTAAGGTGGACTAGTCTACCAGTAGCCGTAGCTACTACCGGTTGTAAAGCATATTGAGTCAACACGGATACGTCCTACCAACATGGCCCTCCCTACGGAAAAAAAGCTATACGTTATATTTTAAAGAATGAAACAGATACGATATTCCGGACTCCTGTCTCAAGATAGGTGGCATCATTCACGTCATGATGCCCATGGACTCCGTCATTTATTTATTGAGCGTATTTGAGGCTCGATATAGTAACTACCACAACTAGAACACTGGGTGCCTTACGAATTAACCATGAAGGTTTCAAGGGTTCGGAAATTTTGATGCAAACCGTTTCATTCTGCTTTGATTATTCAGTATTATCATATGTCCACTGTGTACAACAGTTGTTTTATCAGAATTTGTCTAAATAATATACATTTGGTGATATAAAAATTATGTCATAACATAAAATCATCCAAAATTCCAATGAACATCACCGAATATGAAACGTGTGGCCTGTCAATGTTCAATTAGTCATTGTATAATGAACAGTGTGACATAATTCTGGTGCTTATTCTCACTAATTTGTATTCAGTTTGACTGACTAGCAAAACGCATACAATCCATTGTGTTTCAATTGACGTTTCGAGAAATAGATAAATGGGATCTTAAACAACTACAAAATAAATGTTTCTAGTGAATTTCAGAGATTAAAATTGTCTTCATTATACGCAATTATAAATGTCTAAGCTGACCTTAAGTAGTTCAATAAACAACACTAAAAATCAAACTTTCCCTCAAAAACTTCTTGCTATACATATTATTTTCAATTACTTCCCTAAATTATAGAAGAACCCGGACGCTGTGCTCTGATAAATAATTCAATACTGTTTCATAACACGACGTATTGTAAAGTTAATGATTATTTACTAAATGGCAGTACGTCGTAATACGAAGTTTGATGTTGACCATTAAATTTTTATATTTAAAATATTGTGCATTCAATTAGGTCAAAAGAACAATATAAAACTCAGTGATTCATCCGTGACTACGATAGCTGTGAAGTATTGAAATGTCGCAAAAAATATTATTATATATAATAATTATAACAAACGTGAGAAAACAAAAAAGTTTTTGATCAAAAAATTTAGGCGACAATTCAGCTTTACTGTTTTATTCAAAAGAATGTGGCTCTTTTTGGAACCGGGGCCATAATTTACACAGGGACAGGATAATAGTCTCACCTCATGCAAAATCACAATATACTGAGATTATAATAATAATAATATAATATAATAATAATTTATTTATTAACCATGATACATTTACACATAACAGTTTGCTAAAAACTCTCCACACTAGGCACTGCCTGTCTCGTGGAGTTTTTTTTACAGGAGTATCTTAAAACTAGTAATAACGGTGCTGAATATACAAGTAAATCAAAGTAGTTAAGCGAAATATTATACATATATATATACACACACACACATATACATATATACACATACACATATATATAAAAAGAAAAGGAACAGGTGTAATGATTTTGACCACAAGTACGTGTTTAGGGTTACTTAATGCATTTCAGAAAGTCCTCCGAAAAAGAGTAGGACCAATTAAGCAGTTCTTTTATTAACTTTCTTTTAACTTCTTCGTAATTTAGGTTAGAATTTTGTATTTTTTATTGAGTCTGTTATATAAGTAAGGTTTCATGTAGGAGCTAAAACGACGAGCAAAAGCCGTCCTAACTAAGGGCGTCGGGATTATGGGAGTGCGTTTTGTAGCAAGAACTTTGATGTTGGTAATTTTAGGAACTTCTCTGTGGTAATCAAGGGCTGCCCTAAGGATAAATATTCTTCTCACGCTCAGGACCCCAAATTCTTTAAAGAGAGTGTCTGTGGGATACCTAAATTGTTATACTCACGTTACCACTACAAGAATAGAAGTAATTACGTAAGAGAATAACATGAGGATGTTATCACTGGGAGGGGTGATGACGTTGGACGCAGTTTTTTTTTTTTTTATTGCTTAAATGGGTGGACGAGCTCACAGCCCACCTGGTGTTAAGTGGTTACTGGAGCCCATAGACATCTACAACGTAGACACGCCACCCACCTTGAGATACAAGTTCTAAAGTCTCAGTATAGTGACAACGGCTGCCCCACCCTTCAAACCGAAACGCATTACTGCTTCACGGTAGAAATAGGTGGTACCTACCCGCGCGGACTCACAAGTGGTTCTACCACCAGTAATAAAGAAGATGTTGTCGGTATACCCATGTTTCCTTAATAGCCAAGCAGATTAAGATAAATTCTCACATACTTGTTGATACGTAAATAAAACTACACAATATGAAAACACATTCCGGCCGATATGTTAGTTTCTTCGTCATTTCGAAATCGTGAAATCGCTTGGAAGTAATTCGCGAAGGCGGGTTTTCCACAGACGCTTTACTTACAGCACTCGAAGTAAGTTTGAGGCAAACTTAGCCGTCTCCTTCCATTCAAACACTCGGTAACGACAGATCGTTTTTTATTCATCCCCTGCTTTTGAATGCATGAGTGGCATTCCAATATTTCAAACTAATTCTTAAATAAAACTGCACTTTCAATTTTGATTTTCAGATAAGTAACTTATCGTTATCGGTCTTAAGCAGTTTTACTAATTAAATATCAATAATAAAATTGTTATTTTTGTAAAACAGTTTTACTACACAAAGACGGACGCAACAAGCTCTTCTTAACTAATAGAAAACACTTGTATAATTTACATTAAAATTCTCTTTTTTTTAATATTTCTCTATCGAACTAATCTGGAAGAGATCGTTGTTAAAATCAACATCCTTTTTTTGCGTCTTCCCAATAAAAAAAATAAGGATTTTTCTGCAAATTAATGCATAATACATTTTTTACATATTTATACATACTAAATTTTAATAAAATATTACCGTAAAATACAATTTAAAATTAACTTTGATCTTCAAATTGAAAAAACATGAAACGCACTCATGAAGCAAAGAAACTAAAGCCTGTATATATTTAACAAAGTTTTACAGCTATAATTTTCTGATATCAGTGAAATACAGGCCGAGGGTAACATTATTTTAAGTAGGGTCACTATAATCTCCTGAATGACGGAAATGGTAAGAAATAAAGGAACTGTCAGAGTATAATAGGATATTGAAACTAACCCGTGAAATTGAATTGTAAATTTTCATTTCCAAGCATAGTAATTTATCAAATGATTAATTTTACGTAAATTACTCATGTAGAAAATATTTGGTTCATTAAACTTTTTTCCAATTCCAACGGTTAAAAGCTTTCAGTTCATTCTTATACATAAAGTTCGTAAGTTTTATTATGATTGACCGAACATAATCTATACTAATATAAAATTGAAACAGTAATGTCTGTTCCAAAATTGCTGTTACAAAAATTTTATAAAAACATTGAGATAAATTTTCCCACAAAGATTGCTTATGTAGATAATAGCTGATACACATAAGATGCTTTTTGATTTTTCTTCCAATTAACTGGCAAGCTATGGGCCAGACAATGACACATATTAAAACCGGAAAATTTAATGTGTTTTGGTCCAACTGAAAATACAGGACACCTAAAGCGAGAATATAAGGTCAGATCAGTTTTGCACTAAGCTTTTCGAATTTCAAATTGTTGTCGGTTGTACCGTATATTATGCTTGGAACATTTTTAGTATACTCGTATGAACCAATGTTCGCCTAATGATCGAAGTTCGACCATAATGACTAGATACTCTAAAACTTAGACTGATTTTACGTATTATATATTTTTACTGTTATTAATATTTTGTAAATATCATTTTTTCTTTATTTTATTTTTTTTATCTTTTTTTTTCCGACCCCGCTGAGTCAGAACCAGCCTGCCGGGTCGGAACACGATACACCGCCGACCGGATTGCTCTTCCACAGTAACATACATACGTACCTCAATCTACTGAATTTCTCGCCGGATCCTGTTAGCGGGTTGCAATTCCGATTCGGTGGTAGATTCAGCGAAGTACTATTCTTGTTAGGGCTAGTGTTAGCAATTCTCTCAGGTTGAGCCCGTGAGTTCACCTACCGGTACGAACGTAGCTAGAATAGCCCCTTAGGCTATCAATGATTGGGTAGGCAAAAAAAAGGATACCATCGTCTTATCTATTTCTGCTATGATGCACTCGTGGCTTTGAAGAGTAAAGCAACGATATAAAAGTAAAACAAGACCTTAACTATCTAACTACTTAACTACCTTACTTCTATCTAACTATTGAACTTAACCTTAACTACCTTAAAATCTATAGACGGGTCACAGTATGCGTGATGTGATATGGGCATGATATGGGCTTCAATAGGTATCAAAATAGATACTATGATAGATAGATATAAATACATATTTATAATATGACTATATTAAGGTTACATAATATTTAAAATGTTAAAAAGACTAAAAATCATGGATTTATCTTTTACGAACTAAATCTGTCTATTGTAAATAAAAATTGTTATACTCAGAATATTTTAAGAGAACCAAATTTTTTTTTCTACAGCTTTGTGCAGAACTGATGTCATTCTTCGTGGGAGTAGCATTTGTATGAATAATTGAGTTGAGACGAGCTTGCTCTCCGGGGCTTTCGATAGAATACTAGGATCTGATCAGTGATTGTGTACGATAAATCTGTGTCTCTCAACATCCAGGCTGTTTATTCAGTGTAAATATTTTATATGTAGTGTATAGGAACTGGGTGAGATCATTCAATAAAGCTGTCATGGTTTCTTAAGATTATATTTTTACAAAAATTCTAGAAAACACGAACGCTTTCACTGATGAAAATAATAATAACAATAATAATAATGCCCGTATAGTTCGCCGGTTTCTCTCCCAATAGTCCCTAACGCTCCGGCTGATTGTTGCCCACCTCGCCGGAGTGTGTCCTGTCGTCTACTCAGACGAGGCAGTGTGTAATACAAATATGTAATAATAAATTTTTATTTCAAAATTAAATTCCATATGAAGTGTTAGTAATTCATGTATAAAATATATTAACGTGCCACGCGGTGTTTTACACGAAAACACATTAGGTAACTCAATATTCAAATTTCATGTTAGAAAATGAAACGTATGTTTGCACAAGTACTGACTGAATAAACAATTCAAACTCCTGTGAAGACGTGAGGTGCAACACAAATCGCCGAAACTCGCCGAAATGAACCAAGCGCATATCGACCATCAGATTCTTTCTGACATTAGAAATCTTTCTAACATTAAACTTTGTGCGTTGTCAATTTACCAGTCACATTAACATTTTTTTAATCACATAATCTATACATATAAATAAAATTAGAGTGTCTGTTTGTAGTATTGAAATAACCGCTTTTTGCTACATGCATATCAATATATATACGGTACATACACCAAAATAACATTTTTTACAATTTTTGTCTGTCTGTCTGTTTGTTCCGGCTAATCTCTGGAACGGCTGGACCCATTTTAATGAGACTTTCATTAATAGGTAGCTGATGATATAAAGAGGAACTTAAGCTGCTTTTTTTAGACTAGCTTCGCCCCGCGGCGTCTCCCGCAGTTATTGTCGTACCGCGCGCAACATGGCGGGCTTCGCTTATCAATAACAACATTTAATGTTTCCGAAGCGAAGCGGGCGGGTGGGTCGATAGTAGTTAATATGATTATTGAGTACAATAAACAAATTTGTAAATATATAAATATACAGCTAAAAAGCATAGCATACATGCATCGGAAAATGAATAATAAATTGCAATTAACTGCCTTTTATGAAGTTTTCCGAATAATGAAATAAACTGCTACCGAACTGATTTCGTGATTCCAAATATTTTAATTGACAAACAGAAATGGCCGGAACGTAGCGCTTAAATTGTGCTTGCATTTGCGGGATGTTAATTCAATGAATAAACATCACGTCGGAACAACATCAGAATCCACTTTCTACTTCCAAATGGCGAAGGGACCTATCACTACGACTACTCGAATATCTTAAGATGCGGTAGTCTCTATGCTATATAATGCTGTATGTACATTAAAATACTACATTAGAATTGGAACTCTAAAATCTACTGTATAGTTATAACAATAATTTGAGGGGCACACACATACTGATACTGACACACAATAGTTGATTTTTTCTTAACAGCAGTTCCAAGGAATTAATTAAAAATGCTTCTATTCTATAATCGTAGCCTAGTGTGCCCTAAATGTAAACCTTTTTTAAAACCAATGATAATTTAAAGTAAATGCAACAGAATGAAAAGTATATCCATGTTCAACCCAATTTTATTTTGTCAAAGAACCACATCATCCGATTTGCTTTTAATAAGCGAAGACAAAAAAAACAGTTAAGTACCATTGCATCCATACTATTTTGCTAGTTTTCAAGCAATTTTTTCTAGCTATTATTAAGTTTTCTCTTTTTTTTTCACAGCAATTTTAGATCTTTGGAAATATCAATAACATTTTAAGAAATAATATATTTTTTCTGAGTGTTAAATAGCATAGCTTTTGGGAGATAACGACAGAGGGAAGATCTTCCACCGAACGGGTAATATGCTCAGTAAACCAGTAATTCGAATGTTATTTTTACGAACTTGTATGTATTTGCAAACTTATTTCGAAAATTTTAGAGATTCAGGCATTTGTCAAATATCTTGTGTTCTATGATAGCTATCCGCCGCAACGCTAAGCCCCACAAGCTAAACATAAACATAATATTAGGCACAAAATGAATCTCACTGCAGTCCAAATTGATGTCATTATGCGAAAACTACATAAAGCATCCAAATATAATGACAATGTTGCATAACACTTGTAACAGCTTTATGACACTTTATGACAACTTTATGACATACCCACGCCTTACATTCGAATTTCTTTTTTCGAATGACTATTTCCGCACAGACGTACCAATATAGATATCGATTTTCGTTTTATTATTAGTGACTTAAAAAGATCGTAGTGTTAGCGTCATTAATTTAAACTCACTCCGTTAGTCTGGGCCTTCACAAAGACTGTGTGAATATTTATACTAAGCCTCCGACATCGTAATAAAATATAACATGTAAATCTTAATTTAAAATGAGGATTGGAATTAAATCAACTTATCATTTTTTTACTAGTTGAAGTGCTAGCGGTCCATTACCAGCTATAGGCTTTGTCATAATGACCGGTGCGGCATTTGCTTCATCCAGCGCACTTCCATTTCATCCATCTTTAACAGACCACCTTATGGGCGGTACGCTGTCGTCACTCGAGAACTATTTTCCACACTTTTTTTTAACGCTCGGGAATCCATTTACCGGTACCCCGTCGAGGGGGGGTAACGGACCAGGTTACGTGGGACTCCGGCGCCTCCTGTGAGGAAGAAGGGGAGAAGAGAAGGACTGAGGTCCTTCACCTCCCCCAATTTCTCACAGGAGACTACGCCTTGAAAAAGGCGCACGAAGCACTTGCCCCGCAGAACCGACTACCGACTAAACCCCATCGAGCTCCACCACACCAACTACACGAAGTTTACGGTACCGTAAGGCGCGCCAAAAGACTATTTGCCCCCTGCGTCCTTTGGGCTATAACACAGTTCTCTTGCAAATCTCCTCATTAGTGATTCGACCTCCCAGGGAAACTCCCAGCGTAGCCCTCTCCATTGCATCATATGTTGTGATTATATTGTGAACGCCACGGTTGAAGTGGCAGTGGACAGGACACATTGTTCGTAGAGGAGATGATCTACGCTGGGCCAATAGTTCTCGAGTGACGATAGCGTACCACAATATTTTTAAGGAAACTCCTTACCGTAATGTTCTATCTAGAAACTTATTTATATTTCTGTTTAACATTGCCTAAAACACCGTTCGCGTGACTTGATATAATTATCAGGAAAATACCCACATTTACTCTGATACAAAGCATTCAGATTTCATAAAGCAAATTGTCGGTTTTACTTAAAACTTTGCTTCGAACGTATAACTTAAAATTGATCACTAATGCTCTTCGAATTTCTCGTCATCATTAACCTTGTTTTTTTTGAGTATTTTTATAATTACACCTTGAAGATATTCCATGCCATAAACAAAACAGAATAACAATGCTCTCAAAATAAATTATACAGATACTTTCGATTTTTTTTTTATTTTGAAAAGTATCTATATATTAATACGGGAAGCAAAAACTTTATATTCCTTTTTACGAAAATTGCACGGAGGAGGAGTATGAAACTTTCCACACTTATAGAGAATATAGATAAGAAGTGCACAATGCTAATATTTTTATAAAATAATGCATAAAAGATACATTAAATCAATAAAGAAAACATTACACACACTACATACCATGTATTTGACGCACACACGCATGCATACTATTTATTTATTGTCAAACTTTTGTTCTTGACGTCTGTGGTCAAATTGAGAATAGATTAAATATTGTTTGTCTTTGTTAATATTTTTTATAGTGTACTCTTGGCGAAATTTGTGATTATAGAAGTATAAAATACAATCATAACAGAGTACAAACTTACAATTCCAATTAATTATAGTCGAATTTCGATTACTGTGGGACCTCTAGTATTTATAACTATGTATTGAATTTGTAGTGATTTTCGTCAAAAGCCTTAAAATCTTAAAATTCAAATCGGCTGAAAGAAAAGGAAATATAAACTGATAAATCTTTTCTATCTTAGTCATGGATATGAGCAGTAAATACAAGTGCTTGTTTCCACGAGGCAAAAATTTACATGTACATAAGTTATTTGAGTCGGAGGTGCGTTGGCTCGTAAATCTTGCGACAAGGGGATTTCTGTTTGTGAAGTTTCTTTTTTATTTCCACTTTATCTGTGTAACGCAAAGAACTGCGAATACTCAGGCGCAACTCGGTAACATGTTCAACTTCGATAAATCAATTTGTACACTTACTCGTACTTATAATGTACTTATTGTATTGAGTTACGTAGGGTACGTGCTGAAGATGAATCCAAATTTTCGTTAATATAAACATTCTGAATTTTCTTTTTTCTTATTAAATTTTATTATTGTCCTACTATATTTATTCAAAATCTTATTAAGTATACTTTTGTTGTGTCTATGACACAAGCCACCAGTGGTTAAGACTCCAGAGTAAGAAGCCTCTTCACAATGCGCGCCGTATCGAGGATAACTGCCTTCTATACCAGGCCCCTAACCCTGCAGGATAACGATAGTTTGTAAGGTGTTGATCAAAACTTTTTGCTATCAAACCGTGTACCGACACAACTATTGAAAAAATAATGATTGAATCAACATGCTACATGGCAGTATTTATTACTGTCATTGTTAAGGAATTATATTTCATACTAATAATTAAGTAAAGTAGTTAATAAACAAGTAAATTATCATTCATACGATAGCTTAACTCACCTTACTAATGGATTATAATAATACAAAATGTACAAGATATTGTTACAGTTCATCAATAAATTCGAATACAATTATAATATTAAAATGGATGTAATTTATTTTGAAAAACATTAAAGGGACTTTACTTTCAAAATAAACCTTCGTTACGTTAACGTCCGCGGGCCTGACTCGTTTTGTCCGTTTTGCATCACAAAGTTAGATGTGTTTGTCGTTCTATTTTAAACGCGATAAGGCCAACTTTCTAGTCCTCGAAATGTGAATACCTTGTTGCGAAAATGTGACTAACGGAAACTGTATACAAGTAACTGTACTGTCCTTGCTCGACACACAAATATAGGGGGTCCCTCGAAGCCCGTCTGCCCCTCGCCTCCCCCCACACACCGAGAGCGGTTCGGACCATTTATATTCAAATTTCTTTACTATAACGACATATTCACGTGAGTATTGTAAAGTTTTCAATAATTTCGAAGTTGAATATTGTCTGAAGATCTGAAACTAACAAATAAATATTGTGGAGTATATGTGAAAAGAGAGCGGCTTGATTTAAAAAATTCCATTATTAATATTTGGGCCTATTTTAGAGATGAAAAATTGTCATAAGACGAAAAAGCAAAATACACATGAGCCATCGTACTTGTTTAGTACGATGGCTCATGTGTATTTTGCTTTACAACATACAACCTAGATTTATGGATTTTTACAAACTCATCATTCTATTGGTCATCCTCAAGTTATTCTCCGTAGAATTTCCACATCAATTACAAGAATGTTTTTGGAATTATTTTTTTCATTAAAATTTTACTTTTCACTACTAGCACATTTTTGTGTTTAAGAACACACCATATCTATTATATCTTCTAATTTTAAGGATTTGGTTTACCTTGTCAGGTTTTTTAAATACGGCTCAGAGGCAGTTAACAACCACAAGTTATTTCTTTAAACGTTTTTTACAATTTAAATTTTAGCGACTTAGTATAGCGTATAATAACATGTTACAGTATATTCTTAGCTTCTTAAAATAACTTAGCTATGATTGTAAAAATTAGTTTTCCTTTTTCTATTCGCAGATGAATGGACAAGCTTATGGCCCAACTTGTGTGAACGGCAACCGGAGTCCAAGGACACCACACAATCTTGAGACCATTCCGATTTGAGCAACCGACGCGCGTGGACGTGCTCATTGTTCGTTCGATTGCCCGACCTCGGTTCGTGGCACATCTGGCGTCCAAGTGTTTTGTCGGAAGTGACTACCGGTGATAATAGATCATTGTTCGTGGCACATCTGTGGCCCAAGTGTTTCTCGGAATTTGTACCTGCGCCTAATTGCAAGGCATTGCCGCCNCCTTTGCTCGCCCACCTGTCCTGGTGAAACTGGAAAGGCCTCCGGGCCACCAGTAATCCTTCAATCATAAAAAAAAAAAAAAAAAAAAAAAAAAAAAAAAAAAAAAAAAAAAAAAAAAAAAAAAAAAAAAAAAAAAAAAAAAAAAAAAAAAAAAAAAAAAAAAAAAAAAAAAAAAAAAAAAAAAAAAAAAAAAAAAAAAAAAAAAAAAAAAAAAAAAACTTGAGACAGTAGGTCGAAGCCTCAATTGCATAACGGCTGTCTCATCCATGAAAATAGACCGCATTACTGGGTTGCCGTCGAAGCTGACAGGATGGTGCTACCAATCCATGCTAGATTACTCAGCACATGTACTCAGTACATGCAGCACTCACACCAAAGCTGAAAAGTTATTAGTAAATTCTTTGGTTTGAGTTGGAGAGTATTCGAAACTTCAGAAATAATAAAAATAATTTAAGCTCAAAGGTATAGTTCGTAAATCCGTATATAAGGTCCTCTATTTCTGAGCCGCAAATTAAGCAATTTGACTTTCATGATTAACACTTAAAGAGTGCATATAATTGAAACTGAAAAGCGCGCACAACAAATATGATATTAAATAAATAAATAAAATACTACTAATTTAAATAACAATGTCATAAAAAAAACTACAATGCACTCGGGCCGTACTTTAAAAAAAGTGCGTGAGCGGGAAAGAAAAAAGAAAATAATTATAAAAAAATGAATGCTATTTATTTCAGAGGTTAATTAAATACATTAAGACCTAAGCCTCGGCACGGTCGGTTATTAACAAATATTACTCACAATATTCATCGTTAGAACAGTTCAGGGTAGATTACGTTTTATTATTTCCTGCAAAGGTTGCCTTGGGATACAGTACAGATATAAACAGTGTTAAATAATTACGATTATCTTCCTAAAAATGTTCCTTTGGTTATTTCGTTATTAGTTTAAATTTTATACATGAAGATTACTGATTTCACTGTTTATCTTGTTTTGACTTTTGATCCCAAACAGCAATCCTCATATAATTTTACTTAATGTTTCGACGTTGATATCTCATGATAAAAATGGTAAAGTATGATACTCAGTGATTCTCCTAAATATCTAATGGTACATTTTTGATAAATACTATCAATTTTAACTAATCAAATTATTAACGAATTATTAATAATATGCATATTTGTCGTTCTAATATATGTTTTGATTGGCATTACGTATGTACATATCACATATTCTTGAAACAAGTGATAATACTTACTGATGAATTCTTTCGTATATTGAAAATGAGTAAGTAATTCAGTGCTATGCATTTTATTTTCATTCACTATACAGAAATAATGTGTGTGAGCGTTTTCTTGAGGAGAATTAAAGAACATAGATGATTTAGAGATAACAGGACGTCTTACTATTTATTTTACCATAAAAATTGGAAGTTAGCATGTCGAATCTTTTTTCAAGGATTTTTGGAAATTAAAAACTATTGAAAATTCAAATGTAAGCTTTATAATTTAAACAGAACTGAATACTTTTGAAGATTTTTTGTTAATTTTATTAAGGACGAGTTCTACTGTGAGAGCAACGATAGAAACTAGTATGTACTTAATTTGCAATATTCTCTTTTAAGAGAATTTATTTGTGCTTAAAAACCGAATCAAACTCCAGTGTTTGGGTTTCTTAGAAACGCAATCCGTCACATGGCGAAACTTATTATGACGAATGTACAAGTTGGCCATCAGAGAAGTTCAACAACTACGGTGTCCAGGTTACCAACGAACAAATCCTAAATCTATATATATAAAAATGAATTGCTGTTCGTTAGTCTCGCTAAAACTTGAGAACGGCTGGACCGATTTGGCTAATTTTAATCTTGAATTATTTGTGGAAGTCCAGAGAAGGTTTATAAGGTAGATAAATGCATTTTGCATTTTGTTTTCCCTTTGATGTGTCCCCCGTCGGACGGATTCCTTTAGTTTGTTTTATGTTTATTTTATACAAAAGTTTAGGTCTTTTATTTATCGATTGAGGCACTACGAAGTCTGCCGGGTCAGCTAGTCGTAAATAAATATGTTTATTCTTGTAGGTTAGTACGACAATGTAGCATATCCCGCGACTTCGTAGCTGAAGTGAAATGGGTGACGCGGTAAAACTTACAAATATTGCGAATCAATTGTTTATTGCTTAATGATGTCGTTTCATAACTAAACATGAACTAACTATTGAATTGTTTTTTATCCTACTCAAAGGTCAAATTTAAT
This sequence comes from Bombyx mandarina, assembly GCF_003987935.1. The sequence continues at coordinate 324,851 of NW_021011580.1, forward strand.
AAAACTATTTATTGTTATCGGTTTTATAAACGTGTGCAAATTTTCAAGTTCGTCGGCCGTCTTGATGTTGTTGAAAACAACGTTAACAGAGTGGCGGGACCTAGTAGTATGATAGAGAATCACAATACATCATACCATCGGTACTTATGATTAGAATTAAGGCCGCAGTTGGATAAGGAAACGAAGGTGAAGATTCTACCATACAGATACCCCATAGATGAAAGATAAATTCATGCTTTTAATGACGATGGATTCTTAAATATATTGCACGTAAATAATTACTTGTAAACGGCTGAACCGGATCACAAGTCTCATAATTAACCATGGACGCCAAACTAACCCTGTTTTGAAATATAGTTTGCATCATTTCATAGCAATTTTAATCTATCGATAAAAATTACTGTTTGTGTGTCTGGAATCTAAAAGAAACACGTTCGGTGAAGTTACTCGTAGTATAACCTTTCGAGGTTATTAGCATAGGTAGAAAAGTAGAAGAAAATGTTCGATAATTTCAGATACAAGCGCCACTAATGAACGATAAGTGGCACGGGAGTCTCAACAATTGGATCACCTCCATACTATGAGTTAGTGATAATATATAATCGTAGCGGAGCGTGATCAAATTTTGATAGTTTAGAATCAAATGAAACATACAACATAAGATTTTAGATGATTGTTAGGGCAGATTTTAGTCTTTCAGGCTGAGCCTCGTGAGCTCATCCACCAGTCAAGTTGAAGCCAGAATAGACCATCGAGGATGTTGGCAGAGAGACAAAAAAATGGCTGGCCTAACGTTAGTTCTCCAAAAAATTTATACCGTTATTCTGACACTTTTCAATTTACTGTCGATTTATAAATACGTCGCTTCAGGACTATATACTATACACTCATGAATTGGCCAATCAAGTTTGTAACCTTAAAATACAATGACAATAGAACTATCTCTTTTGCAATAAGAACAAGTGACATAATAACGAGACGACGTAATAAAAGAGTCTGCAGTGAATTTAAATGTTTCAGGAAAAGTTCAGTCGGTCGAGGTTTCTTCTTACAATGGTGTTAGAAACTTTTTACACCTCATTTATATGAAAATTTCTTTTGCAGTTACCTAACCATATGCTTCATATTTTACTGGACGAGTTGTAATAGTATATCTCGAACTTACGGCTATTTAACTGTAAAGTTAGTTAACTAAAACTGAACTTTATGTCGCAGAAAAGTAAATGTACATTTCATTGGCATTCATACTTACTTTGTACATTAATGTTCTTTGGGCAAGTTAATAAGAAATATCGTCTTAATATTAAGCAGATTCTAAAATAAAATTAAGAACTTAGCAGCAGTGAAAGGTCAATATTGTAACGTTTTATACAGTTTAGTAAAATTTAACGGCACGTTAAGTACGCCGAATTCAAATTAATAGAAATTGAAGTAGGAAGACTAAAGTTAACTTTCGGTTGAAATTAATGAAGATTACAAAATTCACGGCCATTGAGTTCTCCGCCCCGGCGAACCTTTGACTCTAAGTTACTTGTTAGAACAAATTGAGAGAAATAATAAGGCTCATTTGTTTGGTTTAAACGGTAACGACGGGATATTATTATTTAACCACGTTCAAATTTCAGAATACGTTTTTATTTTAGTGTAAACGTCATTGAGTTATAAATTTGACGTAAAGCTATTTCCTTTAAAGTCTTGTAATATGTATTATTGTCTTATATTGTGGTTCTTCAATAATTTGATACGTATTCTAAGCTTTTTTTATAAATCTCTTTAAGTCGTTTTTTTTATTTTTTATTAAAATAATTTTATAGACTTGGTTAAATACTCACTTTCTTCCCTTGTGATCGGTGTAAACTATGTGGTTCCTGACAGCAGGAGCCTGGCGACTCCTCCCTAGCGATTGCGTCTCCATCATCCGATTTGCATCATATTATAGCTTAACGACAGCGCATGTGGATCTACCAGTCCGCACTGTTAGTCGAGGCGAGCCGCCAACACTTCCAAACTGTCCGTTCAGTTAGCGACCGCTTTCCCGGAATTATTCTCCCGCAACTCACTCGGCTTCGTTTAACAACTTCGGATGGCCGGCTTGTTAGAGCTCACTGTTCGGCGTCGACATTATGCACACAGTCTAGACTTCTTAGCTGTGAAACTTTCATCCACTCCGTTGATTTTGTTTGTTAACACATTGTCCTCTTGTGAAATTGCGGGAGCAAACTATTTTGTCAAGACGGTTTCGTTGTAGCTATTTTAACAAAATAATTTCTAATTTTATTGAAACATTATTTTGTGGAAGCGTTACTATACGAATACTTTTTTTTCAGAACTATTTATATTAATTATGAATTGATATGTTTAAAAATTACTTCAGAGCTATAAATTATAGTCTATATCTGAAATGAAAGCTAGTAAGGAACACTATGTAAAAGCGTACTATGTAAGAGAGGAAAGACAAGTAATACTGGGTCACGAGGTCTCCTTAATATCTTCCGGAGTAACAGGAAAATGTGAGTATGTATTCAGTGAGTATATAAAACTGTTTACATAAACACTTATTTACCTTCTACGGGTAGGCGGAGCTTGGGATCGAGGCGGGCTTATTTGGAATCGACAAGGAGGTGGAGTGGAGGCTCCTACTTATTTATCAATACGTTATTTAAAATATAATTTCGTATACTTAATTTTCACAACAAATTAGAAGAAACACCTTTCAAACTGTCTTTCAATAACAAGGAATTAATACAAGAATACAGTCGACAAACAAATCATTGCCGCGTCAAAAATATTTCCACGACTCGAACATTTAGTAAACGCTGAAATGCTTTCTCATTTCATAAATTATATTTCTGAAGACAGAGTACAAATGGCCTTTAATTAACTGGAGAATGTCGGCAAAACGGCAAATATGCCAGGATCGCCGGCACCCCGTGCCCTTCCATAACACCGCTAACTACGATTTACACTCGCTGTTATTTATATTCAAGATACAGTAACACAATTTAATTTAATTTACAAGGACGGTTAATGTTATTAACGTCGGGAAAGGAATGAATTCTTCAAGAGAAATGAGTTTGAAATTAAAATTAAATTTATGGTTATTTTTCTTTAGATTCAAACCTTATCATAGAGTACGACTCATTTGTGAAACATTTAATTTGACGATACTTTAAAATCGTTCACATTTGTTTTTATTTAAGCTCGTTTTTGCATACTTACTATGTTTTATATATTTTAAATTTATTAATTTAGTTTTGGAATTATTTTCGGAAAAACTATTTCCAAAACGCGTTTGAATAATTTATATAAACTTTTCTTTACGTTCGAACCCCTATACTTCATTTGATTGATCACTTCGTAAAGTTTTGTACCGATCTATCGGTCGGTCTTCATTGCGAAGTAAGTTACGAAAGCGCCGCGAAGGCAATTTGAAATGAATCGCCCACTCACCCTGGAGGCTCGCAGCCGACTAAAGGCTTCGCCCGTCTGTCGTGCCACTTCACCCCTTGAAACTCAATTTCTCCAAATGAATATCTACCTTAACACTGTGGACAATAGTTCAGTTTACTATAAACCGAATTTCGGGGACTTCAGAGTGAAGGAGTAAGAAAACAGGAGAATACGTCACGAAAATCTAATTCTTCCTGCGTGAACATAATGACGGCTTTACAACCGAAGATGATATGGGCCTCAAATTTTCGCGCGTTGACGAGCTAGCAAATTCAAAGTCCTTATTCTTTAGGTTTGAGGGTTCAGTTTTCAGGTGATATCTTTGGCACGGAGGCGGTCGTAGGGCTTAGGGGTGGCGCGTAAAATAAGCGCATGCGTAAGTCTCTTTAATAACTTCCAAATTCTGAAGTTGTCACAATCGAAAAGATTAGTTTAAAACGATGACAACGACGACCAAAAAAGATTTTTTTTTTCGATATGAATGCCAGAAAATTTAAAGAAAATTTCATTTTCAATCACACTCAGATTTTAAAACCATTTCATTTCAAAAAAAAAATTAATATGTAGGAAAATAATTTTTTTCTCAAATAGTTTCCTGTCTTTCCTGAATATTAAGGTACTCACCACATATGACTGAAAACCAGTGCCATAGAACCAACAATATTTGTATGCCATTATCGAATCTGCACTCCGGTATATGGACTATTTCGCTTCAATGTAACTCTCAATATGAGCTTTGTTACCGCTTTGTGCCGCCATTTCTTGTGTCACTGCATTGAATATATCGGGTGCTTTCCTTTGTGCACGGAATATTGTTCGTCTTTTGTCGAAATGAACGTTACCTCTCCGCGAGTTGTTTCAGAGAAGAATTTCCCGATTGCAAAGTAATATTTCCCCTTAAGAATTTCGATGTGTTTCTTTCATGTCGTAGATGACTTTACTTGGGATTATATTGTGTCGGAAAATGTTATTTCAACTTTGGTTTTTGAGGTCAGACGTTCTTTTTTATTATTATATTTTTGCGTCTTAATAATTTGACACTATGATTTTCAAGAGCTTTGAATTCAATATTGTGTTTTGTTGTAATGGTAAAATACGTAGCTTTTAATGAAAAACATATTTTCGTTTTGTGCATTTTGTTGTTTTTAAGATAAATTTGTAGGGCAACGTTGTTTTTTTTTGCTTCTATAAAACAATTTTGACAAGAACCGCCCGATGTACTATGTACTCATATCAACTAATGCGACCATGCCAGTTTCAAATCCCGCAGACAAGTACCAATTTTTGTGAGGAAATACGTACTTAGCACATGCTCATGAAAACTTTCACGATGAAAGAATAATATTTTTTACTATATAACAATCGTATTTGGAATGATCTTAACTTCATAATATTTCCGATGCGCTATGAAATCTTCTTCTTCAAACAGAGGCTTGGCTGAGCCCATAGCATTGTGGATGTCTACAAACGTCTGTGTAACAACTAGCAACTACTTATCATCAGAGAGGCCGTAAGCTAGCCTATCTGCAATGGCAATAACATTCTACAATATTCAATATGGTCACAAGTTTTGATACTAAATATATAATTTTTTTCTAACTCCATTGCCTTCAACAACATTTAAAAAAATCGAGGCATTAGTTTGAGCGTCATGACTGTAGTTATTATTATCATAGTTATTCAAGAAATAATCAAATGATACGTCGAAAAGAAACGCCAGTGACCTAACAGTTAAAGTAGTCATACAACTCAAATCATCACAATGCAAGTACCAATTTGCTCAAGCAATTATACAGTTAACCTGTGTCTTATAGATACGATCCATCAAAGCTTGGTGCACATGTCACGTATCCAAATTGGTTCCCCTCAAACGTTACAATCCCGATTTCTTAGTTAATTGTCAAATGATCTAGATCTCCATCCCATCCGTAGCGACATGACGACAACTTCGTAACGCTGATATCAATGCGACACGATAAACCGCTTAGCGCTGACCCGGCTAATGCAATAGCATACTATCGACTGCGCCCTGCACGCGTTCTGACGGATACCCTCCATTCACTTTAGATTTTTTTAATACTACTAGTAAGTAGTATTCATTCTAGAACTAGTAAGTTCTAGAAGTTAGCAGAAACCAAAGCATGGATCATCAATCCCGCCGATTTTGATGAGACTTTGACGTTTTTTTTATTGCTTAGGTAGGTGGACGAGCTCACCGCGCATCTGGTGTTAAGTATTTACTGGAGTCCATAGACATCTATGACGTAATGCGCCACCCACCTTGAGATATAAGTTCTAAGGTCTCAGTATAGTTACAACGGCTGCCCCACCCTTCGAACCAAAACGCATTACTGCTTCACGGCAGAAATAGCCGGGGTGGTGGTGGTACCTACCCGTACGAATGCAAAAGAGGTCCTACCACCAGTAAGTAGATTCACTCGCGAAACAGAGCTGCTCTTGAACTGATCGCCATTTAAAATAAGTAAAAAAATGTTTCTTCTAAGAAATAGTAACACCGCATTAGTTAACCACTAATCTTGTGTTGGACTGGTTTTATGTGATTGCATTGTGCTTCCTCTTTTCAAGTCCAATACTCGTCTGACCACCAATTAGATTAGGATTAGTGTCTCCGACAAAACAATTAAGCTCTTTACTCTTGAGATTGTCAATTATTTTCAAAGTGAGCAAAATGTGAACAGGATGTAATGCAAAACATACAACATTGTTTTAGATTATATACTCGTACTGATAGAATTTGAAAATTATTTTAAAATAATAATCTTATTAATTTTAATTTTCTAGAATGAAATGGTCGCGTGGAGCCAAATTAGAAAATTTATTGGCCCTTTGTCTATGGTATCATATAATAAGTACCACGAAACATGATATAGATATTTGTTTTAACTATGCAATGAAAAATTTTCGTTTCGGTTTAATCCTAGATCTATATTAATATCACGAAGTTAGTGTCTTTATTAAGATTTATAATTAAAAAGTATTCAAGTCTTAGATCCACTTGTCTTGTCTCGGAAATGTTATCTTGATACTCATAACATAGGAACATTCTATCTTGGGGACATTCCGGCTCACGCAGGTGCTAACTGGACATGGTTGCTTCGGTGAGTTCCTGCACCGGATCTGAGCCGAGCCGACGGCAGAGTGCCACCATTATGGCTGCGACTTGGACACGGCAGAGCATACGCTCGTCGCCTGCCCCGCATGGGAGGGGTGGCGCCGTGTCCTCGTCGCAAAAATAGGAAACGACTTATCGTTGCCGAGTGTTGTGGCATCGATGCTCGGCGACGAGTCGTGGAAGGCGATCTCGCCCAAGCCCTGGCCCTCTAAGTGTTTCGGGTCTCCTTCACGTGTCGGTCTGGGGACCGGNTGCGACTTGGACACGGCAGAGCATACGCTCGTCGCCTGCCCCGCATGGGAGGGGTGGCGCCGTGTCCTCGTCGCAAAAATAGGAAACGACTTATCGTTGCCGAGTGTTGTGGCATCGATGCTCGGCGACGAGTCGTGGAAGGCGATCTCGCCCAAGCCCTGGCCCTCTAAGTGTTTCGGGTCTCCTTCACGTGTCGGTCTGGGGACCGGCGAAGGGGGCCTAAGAAGACGACGGGCAAGCTGCTCTGCACGCATTTTACGCAAGAGCATCCGGGTGATGGAAGGCCGGCTATTCTCGACCCACGCTGGTTCTAACCTAGCGGGGTATTCCGTTAATTGCCGTTCCATGTAGCTTAATTTGCATGCAACAAATTCAGAAGAAATTTTCGTCTTCACATTAAATGTTGAAAAGTGAGCTTTATTTATTAGATATATTTTTATTTGAATTAATAAAATGCACCCTATACATATGCTAATATCGGAAAAGGCAGTTAGTTTTTTTTTTCAAAAATGATATTTCGAAAACTAAAAGAGTAGGGTTATTTCAACTGAAACACAAATTGAACTGAATATTCTTATTGCGACAACCTAAATATAGATCACTGTGTGACATAAGTTTATGCGACACGAAACTTATCTAATATATATTTAATATTATTTAAAGAGCATTTGAAGTTATTTCAATGATTTGTTCCAAATTACAGAAAGAGTGAAACTGCGAGCACACCTACTACCGACATGAGACTCATGAACGTACAATTAAACCAACCAATTACTTGTACATTATACAAGCAATTAACAATTAACACATCTACAACATTTCGGTACCGCTACGGAACCCTATCGGTATAATTTATACGCCCTGTAATTATGGATTCACAGCACACTGCGACCCGGCAACAATTTAAAGTAGCACAAGACGCGTAGCTTTTCGCACAGTAAATTTAAACAATCAGAAGTATTTATGAATTCACATAGTTATTTTTTATTGCTCTAGTTAAGAACGAGCTCACTTTGTGTTTAGTGGAAGAATCCACAGACATCACAACGCGATTAGAGTTACAAGCTTTGAGAAATGAAGACGTATTTCTATTGGCAGTAGAGCCTCTTCTGAGACGACCACCACCATTAAGTAGTATATGTTATGACTAACAGAATATGCTTTTCTCTCAGCCCACTAACGTCCACTGCTGGACATAGGCCTCCCCCAAGCATCGCCACAACGACTGGTTCTGCGCTGCCCGCATCCAATTGATCCCCGCGAACCTCAATAGGTCGTCGGACCATCTTGTGGGAGGCCTACCCACACTACGTCTTCCGGTACGCGGTCGCCACTCAAGAACTTTTCAGCCCCAACGGCAATCCGTTCTACGAGCAATGTGCTCTGCCAACTACCACTTCAACGTCGCAATCCTTTGGCCTATGTCGGTTAATATGATTAAAAATAAATAAACTCAGATTCAAGTTCGAAAACTACTATTAAATTTATCACTAACTTGCTGACTTGATAGCCATTAATAACCATCGAAATTTCTACTATGTATTATTTGTATAATTGTAATACATAGTAGATGTAATCCAAGAAGGGTTAAAACCTTATCCCTACTTTTGTGAACGTTTTTAAAATATTCAAAATGCTTAAAAAAAGAACAGGATTGTGTTTATTGATCAATGAACGAAACAACAAAAAGGTCAGAATAAATTTTAAAATAAATCTGCAGCGACAATTAGCATCAGTTCGTTAGATAGAAACGCTAAATATATGTTTTTCTTGTAGTCTGAACCAAGAACGTGATAAAGTAAAGTCGTATGCCGCACACGTTGTTCTGTTACATTATAAAGAGACCCAAAAGGTAGGAGTCTTCTTGTTCAGCCAACAGTGATAAATAATAAATACAGTGTAATACTAATTAGTTTTTCGTGTACACTGATGGAAGTGACTATTGGAGAAAAGCTTAACTTAAGGATGAAAATAGATCAGATCCATTCTTTTTGTGTTTTAACCGACTTCATAAAAGGAGAAATTCTAAATTCGACTATATTTTAGGTGTGTTAGCTGTAAAGTTTTTTCTAGGTGAACTGAATTATTATTTTTATATTAGACCTTATGCGGCCTTGTTTAAAATTTATCAAGAATTGTACCAGTAGCATTTGAGTTCTTTTTAATAATGCATGATTAATTGATTACAGTCAGACTTATTTATGATATTATTCTTATTTTATTTTGTGTGTGTTCATTTATGTCAAAATTCTTTTACAACATTTCATGTTTCACCGATGTCACACAGTAACGAGTATTGAAGTCAATATCCGTGTATACGTAATCCTTATTAATCTAAAACATAGTATATCTTTGTTAAATACATTTTTAATAAACATAGCGCATGGCGGTAGTCTCGTGGCCCAGGTCTAAATGTTTGAATATAATATAATAATATAATAACTGGAAACAATTCACACGGTCATCCGGCCCTAATTTAAGATTCACAGTGTTATGTGTACCAGAGAATGATAAACATACTTATACACGTTTGTTCATATACATACTGGGTTTGAGGAGACCGCTTCCGAAAACGAAGATAGACGATAGTACTAATGACATCTTTGATCACGGGACGGAAAGAAATCGATCCTGATATAAAAAAAAATGTGTGCGTGTACTAGTGTACACACGTAAGAAGTGAAACTTCTTTATGGCCTTATTTTTCGAAAAATGATCTACATGCAACTTTCTAGAAATTGGTTAAATAAAGTTAAATTAGATAAAGTTTAAACAAAAGGATTTTATTATCATAGACATGAATACAAAAAAGTTAAATTAGATAAAGTTTAAACAAAAGGATTTTATTATCATAGACATGAATACAAAAAAGTTAAATTAGATAAAGTTTAAACAAAAGGATTTTATTATCATAGACATGAATACAAAAAAGATGGCGCGTAACGGAAAAATGTGACGCGTAACCGAAAAATGTGACGGTAAATTTTTTTCCAACGCCGATAAAGAAGTTTCACTTCAAAAACATATTTTTAAAATGTTTTATTAGCGTTATTTTCACTCAGTTGTGTTAGTACAGCTAAATGAAACGGTAGTTTCATAAAAAATACATTACTTTACAAAAAAAAACCAGCAATGAAACACAAAATCGAAAACAGCTGATGCTCGGATCAACGAACGCCCTGGCGCGGCGTTTCTTTTACACGCACAACGGCGCGGCGCGGCCCAAAATTTACAACTTTGTAGGTACAAAATGTTGGTTTTCGGAAGCGGTCTCCTAACACCCAATCCAACCCAAAACTCCCAACAACCGAAGGGTTAGCATTACAGGCTGATTTACAGGATCAGGAGGAAAGCCAAAAAAGCAGAGCTCAGCTCCGTTAATTCAGAGAGGTCTGTATAGAGCAGACAACTATTAACTACTTAATGATTATTGCATTAAAATAATCACTGCACTATTTCTCACATCGTTCACAAAATAATTTTGCTGTAGAAATGAAATTGACATTGGAATCCACCAGTGTAGGCACAATTACTATACAAAAACAGTACTATACTATACAAAATAGGATTTATTAAATGAATTTCAAGGTTTCTGTATCATAGCACACAGATGCATTAAAGTCTGTTGCAAATCCGCATTAACAGTGTGTCTCGGCGGTGCGTCCCACTGCTAATTACGGCCGGATTACCGGACAGACCCGTCCAGCACTACTTACTGTTTCACAACTATGTTCTAAGACAAAGCGAATAATGCGCCCAACAATACCTTCCATTAACACTAAATGAGACTTTTGTACTGAAGTCTTATTTGCTAACAATTATGCTAATAATACAAAGTTTCCTAATTACTCCGACCAACCAGGAAATTTAAATCAAGCAAACTGTTATCATTATTAATAGTTTTCTTGAAAAATATATCAGCTAAACGAGTTACGTGAAAATCGGTATTATTCGGTAATTACTGGTGGTAGGACCTCTTGTTAGTCCACGCGGGTGAGTACCACCACCCTGCCTATTTCTGCCGTGAAGCAGTAATGCGTTTCGGTTTGAAGGGTGGGGCAGCCGTTGTAACTATACTTGAGACCTTAGAACTTATATCTCAAGGAGGGTCGCGCATTTAGGTTGTGGGTGTCTATGGGCTCCAGTAACCACTTAACACCAGGTGGGCTGTGAGCTCGTCCACCCATCTAAACAATAAATAAAAAAATAAAAACTAATAAAAAATTTTTTGTCANGAAGCAGTAATGCGTTTCGGTTTGAAGGGTGGGGCAGCCGTTGTAACTATACTTGAGACCTTAGAACTTATATCTCAAGGAGGGTCGCGCATTTAGGTTGTGGGTGTCTATGGGCTCCAGTAACCACTTAACACCAGGTGGGCTGTGAGCTCGTCCACCCATCTAAACAATAAATAAAAAAATAAAAACTAATAAAAAAATTTTTGTCACTAACAAAACACTAATAACATCGAGTCAATAATATAAGGATATCGAGTGGTATTTGAAACTGTTTGTGTATTCTACGAGCAGCGAGTGCGGTAGCCGCAAATAACAGAAAGAGCAAGTCCTCAGGGCATCGCTTTAGCTTTTCAATTTCCCTTTCGGAATTATTCGTGCTAATCGAATACGACCGCCAGACCGGGATCCGATCGCGATGATTCATTCATGAGACTAATGTCGCACGCTCCGAACTACATAAAATTTTGCTATTTACACTATTTATTAGTTTTGAGCAACATGAAAAGAGAACTATGAATATATTCATCGTCCATTTCACAATATAATCGAAAATCATAGATTTTTGTAGAAACTTATTAACTCGTTGAAGTCGTCGTGGCCTAAACGATAAGACGTCCGGTGCATTCGTGTTGAGCGATGCACCGGTATTCGAATCCCAGGCGTGCCGTGAAGCAATAATGCGTTTCGGTTTGAAGGGTGCGGCAGCCGTTGTAACTATACTTAAGACCTTAGATTTCTTAGAGAGTATCTCAAGGTGGGTGGCGCATTTACGTAGTAGATGTCTATGGACTTCAGTAACCACTTAACACCAGATGGGCTGTGAGCTCGTTCACCCATCTAGGCATTAAAAAGAAAATATAAAAAAAAATCATCGGTAATTGTTTGAATGGATCAATTCCTAAAAACTATTCACACGACACCTATTGGACTATGACAAAATCCTTCCTGAAGTGCCAACAACAACTATACCAAGTTTCATCATAATAATTACCCGATATAAAGTAAATAATATAGAATATAGGAATAAATAAATGAATAATCATGAACAAATCACATACGTTCATCGGGTCTAGTAGTATAATAAACTAGTATTCTCTCTAGTACGACAACTAAGGACTAAAATACTAACTTTTGGACGCTAAAATAATAAATAGGCAAATTCGTAGGCAAATTTCCAATATATACATAAAAGTATAGATACACGAAGATAAAGAGGAAATTGCACGAATATTCTCCGTGGAAGTTGAATTCTCGACCTTCGAGCCTGTCAGAGCGGCTAACTACTGCGTGTCAGTCTAAATTATTAAATACTAGCTGACCCGGCAGACTTCGTAGTGCCTCAATCGATAAATAAAAGACATAAACTTTTGTATACAATAAACTTAAAACAAACAAAAGGAATCCGTCCGACGCGGCGACGGGGGACACATCAAAAGAAAAACAAAATTGTTATTTTTATTTAATTGCGAGCATTTTCTTAATTATCTACCTTTTAAACCTTCTCTGGACTTCCACAAATAATTCAAGACCAAAATTAGCCAAATCGGTCCCGCCATTCTCGAGTATTAGCGAGACTAACGAACAGCAATTCATTTTTAGATATATATAGATTATTTAAAACTCAAATCATTTAATTGTAAATCAATAGAATTTTTTCCAAACAATTTTATATTTTATTTATCTATAAGAACAAATAGTAAAGTGGCCACTTAATGCCAAAGGTATTTATTTTCTAGAAGTTAACCAAGGGTAGTGTAGAGAGTACCTGACGTAGGTGCATTACTTTATTGAACAAAAAAACCAAATACTTCAGTGCCTGGTAATTTTTTTTTTAATATTCAATTCAATCTATAAATTACACCCGGCACGTAGGTACTTTTTTAAATTAACTATTGGACCAATTATAACTGTACGACCATGTCGGGTGGATTATCATTAAACATGCTGAAATTTAAAATTAAAAAAGATGTATGGTGTCGTGGGACACGGGATAGGATCGAAGTTACTTATTATAAAAATATTAATTTTAAGTTCTATCCGAGGTATCATTCGGTAACGTGCGAACTTATTGTGGTATTGTTATTTTTTGGACGTTATTACAAAGTTAACTCGTACATTGTGTGCATTACTAATAAAAATCTTACGTTACGGACGTGTTTCCCCGGTTGGGTATCGCATCGTCACATAGGAAACTTCGTTACAAAAAAAATTATAACCAAAACGTATGCCATTTTTCGGAACATTAGGAACACGTCATCACCTTCACGAAACACCGTGGCGCGCAAATGATGAGTCGCCTGCTAGGTGGAGTATTGTCGCGGCATTAATGAGCGCAGACCGGCCGGGACAGCGCTGCGGAAGAGGAAAATTAAACTCCTGGGCCCCGGGCTCTTATTCATTACTCCACACCCGATTGCTTCGTGGTTTGTTTATGCAACTTTAAAACTACACTCCGGCGACAGATGAATAGGAGATTAAAAATTGCCAGTCTAATAAGCAGTAACTTTGTTTGCTCGTAATGAAATAATTAATATGACTTTTTCGCAATGATATTTAATCGCTACTGATAGAGATTATTCCAATTTTATTCTTACAGCGTCATAAACACAAAAGTAATTTCTTTGCTTAGATGGACGTACAAGATCACGGCCCACCTAGTGTTAAGTGGTTATCGGAGCCCATATACACCTACAACGTTTTTGCCGCAATCCATCTCGAGACATGAGTTCTAAGGTCTCCGTTTTTACAATACAACGGCTGCCCTACCTTTCAAGCCGAAAAGCATTACTGCTCCACGGTAGAAATAGGCAGGGTGGTGGTACCCATCCGTGCGGACTCATACGACATCCTACCGTCAGTAAAAATAAAAGTAAAATATACCTAATCGGACAGGCAATTCAACATTATACGAATTGAAAAAATACATCAATAATTTCCCAGAGCACAAAACAATGTTTGTTCTTCTTTATTCTTGATTCGAAAGTGAACATAAAATCCGCGGGGCATTGCTTTAAGATTTCAATTTCCTTTCGGAATTACTTGTATTCTAATCGAACACGCGTCAGAGGACACAGGAGGGGGACGCGTCACAACCGCAAATTACTCCGGCACTCTGCGTACGAATGTTTAAAATGTATCCAGATAATACGTACGTGTTCACTCGATCTTCCTGGTACGACCACTGGATTAATGCTTAATGATATTTATTTATTCATTCGCTAGAGATCGAAGGAATACCAAATATTGTTTGTACTTTAACTTAAGCAAAAACTTATTTAGTACTTTATAAATGATTGTTTGTTTTAAAAAGAATATTCTAAATTTAGTAGTATATGGTATGCTACTTCTTAGATCCATATAGCAATGAATACTTCTAAGCAATTTAGTACTACAAATAAAAACTTGTATAATTGATGAGGAAAACTACAGTACTTATCTTTGACATCAGTACCCCTACTCACCTTTAAATATGCGAATATTATAAAGTGAATATCATATTAGAAAGCTAAATCTACTACGAATAGGCGGTAGATTTTATCAATATTAGGCTAGAGGCTAGATCGTGAAAACGTACTAACCCGTGAGATGTAGGTAAGAAGCAATAGGTACATAACGTATGAGATATGTGGCGACGTTCAAGCTTTAATGGGTTCTGGTAACCAATTAACACCAGGTAGGCCGAGAGCTCCATTATATATTTAAGATAATAAGATCAAGACAAAATAGCTTTCCAATAAAATCGTAAAATTGACTTACAAAAATTATTTTTGACAACAACTAAATATTGGTTCTTATTATGCCACGGAATTATTGAATCTCATATTCATCTTTATCAAAACATACAATTAACTACAAGATTTACACACGCATCAAGAACCGACGACAAAACAATAATTTTATAGCTTCGATCTAATATCCTGACCTATATCACGTGATAAAATTAAAAGTGCTTTTTTTGATTTTCAAACTTCGTACATTAATATTAATTTATAATATTGCAGAAACTTGAAATAACTACACGACATCACAGATGATGAAGTCATAATACAGAGCCGGAGACAAAAGCGCAGAGCGCACGACAGCCGACTGCTGATTGTAAAACGCTCACAGACGGAGCCTATTCGATTTCACGGCTCGTCGCTTCCGATATTTATTGTCATCGGTGCAGTTGTACGACACGGCGCCTACTGAATCGCGCGGAAAAATCTCCATTCCCTAAATCGGACGAAAACATTCCGCTGTTACCAGACCGAACAATGAAGTTTCGAACAAAAACAAAAAAAAAAAGTACCGCGTCGAATTGATAAAACGACACAGGTTAACAATCTCACTCGTATGTAAGCAGACTCATGACACCTTGTCTCGTTAGTAAAAAGTGACGGCCGTATGCGATTTATCACCTGCACGCGACGTGGCAATTCCCACAGTGCGTCGCTACCCTGCTAGGTATTGTGATTCTACAAATAAAAACAAACATGAAATTTGAACGAAATGCTAACAAACGGAATGTTTACTAAAAGATCACCGTTTTAAGTCATAATTTTAACATATTCTCGAATCCTACAGTATAATGAATTATTTTTAATTAAATCCACTATAGTAATATACGTGTGAGAGGTCTATTCTGGTTTGGTCCATTCAATTTTCATTCAGAAATTGAATGGACCAATAAAATCATTTTCAGTTAAGAGCGTAAATTGTAGCGCGGTAACTCAATAGCGGCAGAGATAGTTAATTGGTACAATGCCAACTTTGTGGATATCGTTGTTTTAACTCAATTGTCTTGAAACTAATGCAGTCGGAAGAACAATCTTAACCCTGCCCCTGTTGATTACACGAATTTTCAGTGTATATTATTCTAAGTACTCCGTTATTTCATTTATCTTGATAAACTTACAGATCCCAATCTCTTTCGTTGTGTTGATTTTAAGCAAACAGGATGCAATAAAACCAGTACGATCAAAATGTTTTTCGATAAAGTACATACAGAACATTTTTACATTATTGTTAGCTTCGATAGCTGATTTCACGGCTCATCTGATGTTAAAATATTACAAAGCATTATTAAAATAAACATTAAAATTTGGGTGCCACTGCTCACTTTAAGGCTTGAGATTGAAATCACATTTCCATCGATTATATTACTCTTCCACATGGTTTGCGTGATTGCTTTACGGCAAATATGGAGCCAAAATACAAAATAGAATGGCGGTACTTGCTATTAGCTTCCACTACCAGTATTCGATCATGCTAGAATAATACGAATTAATGGCAGCAAAATATTAATAACTTGACAAGCTCATAGCATTTATTTTTCAAAACAAAATGTAATCATAATTATATCTCGGGATCCACGAAAACACTGGAAGCAAGCAACTAGGTAAGTTGACTAATGAGTTACTGGTTGCGAAACTTGTGTACATAGCTCGTGCAAACGGTCGACAGTTGCGCTGCGTGGTGTTGAATACGGCACTCGCATCCGCGCTGCTGCCTACTGTTGACAATCACAAGGGAATATATTTAGGTACGTGATCACAAGCTGGATGGCTAGCGGGTTAATCATTCCCTTTACAGCCGCTCCGCAAATACGCTAAGTAAATGATCACATCGTTGTGTCCGTAAAAACTTAAATTCAAAGAAATCGCATTAACAAACGGAATTGCATTTAACGAAGCCAGATATCAAATGAATAAGGTTAATTGACAGAGATATTTATTTTAAGTTTAAAAGTAAATAACTACCCGGAATGTTTCAAAATTGCTGCAAAATTGCTACATTGTTTGATAAATTATGTATTTTTGCATATCAAGGTGACTAGGTCGCGGCCCCATTCCTTTTAAACAACTATCAGACCTCTTTGATATTGCAACATGAATACAGAGATATTTATTGAACCTTTTTAATATAATTTAAAGACTTAATAATAAGAGAAATACAATATTGATGCGTTGCTTTTGGCGGCTGGATTTGAAAGAGAGTAGGTGTCATGGAAGACGTCGCTAGCTGACACTTTAACGTTCAGAAATTGAACAACAATGAAAGTTTCGTTGCAACCAAATAATAATATTTTTATTAATTTGTCTTATTCTGGTGTACTTATTGTTGTACTTATTCTGGTTTCTTATGTACATACATTTCCATTGTGCATAACGCAAGAGAAATCCCAGCCAAAATCCTTGCACATGGATCACTTGTCCGGATGGCTCCAAATTGAAGTTTCTGGGGGATCCTATATAAAACTTTTAAAAACCAACCGAACCATAAATTCATTTACTTATCGATTATATTAATAAATAACCTATTGACCATAAGTATGCACTCTGTTTTGAATAAATTATTACATCTACATACAGCGATCATATGTATGTATAGTACTAATCGAATGATTTTATAAAACCATTACCAAAACGGAAGAAACATAGTCGCAATAATAGCGCATAATACAAACCTTACATAATAGTTGGAAGCAATTCGATTCAGGTCATAAAATTTTGAGTAATAACAATCAGCTTAAATCTGCAATAAAATTTAGCTTAGAACGTTTCCCCGTTATGTAGTCGTCAAGTCGTTTTTATTACATTCGAGACAATAATAAGAATCGGCAGCTCACTTACATCGTGATTAAATTATCATTGCAAAGTCAGAACGGCTGAAGCTATTTCACGTTCCTGGCTTCCACAGGATTAGTGCCGGCATTTTATTATTGTAATATCTATCCAAACTGTTTAATATACATTAAAGTATCGGATTGCTTATTATACCACGACTTTTTCTAAGAAATATTGGTCATTAAAAAATTAATAAAATTATCATGGCGGATATTATAAAAAGATTGGATATGCTTACACAAGCATATTAAACAAGTTACAGTACTTACACATACATTTTAAACATTATATAACAAGTTACAGTACTTACACATACATTTTAAACATTATATATTGATTATTATTGTAAGTAAAAAGGCAATGAACTCGACATGCATAATTTATTAAGGACAAAACAGAAATCCATCGTTTTTTATAAAGAATATTAGCCAAATGTAAGAATAAGAAAACGTATTCAGTTGCAACGGAAATAAATTATTTTAATATTACAGGGCTTGCAAAATAATGTTGTTAGCTGTTTTCCAACGAGATTACCAACTAATAACCTTACAAAACAAGCTCTTTGCTGGTAAATTATGCATACACTCTCGGATCATTACCACGCCGCCGTTGGCCTCCGTTCAAAATCTTACCAATGCCCAGACTAAGGCAATCCCTAACAGTTTTTTAATACGGAACAACATTTACTCAAAATTCTTGTAGAAAATTTTATAAAAAAATTTCAAAGTCAAGATGACAGAAGAGTTTTTATTTCAATTTATTATGTGTTGATCTTTTTTATTTTAGTAACTTGGAATATTTTAGGTGAGTTTGGGAAGGCTTAGACGACAAAGGGAAGATCTTCCACCGAGCGGATGATATTGCTCGGTAGACCGACGGTCCGAATGTTGTTGTTCGGAACTTGTATATATGCGCTTTATCTTGAAAATGTCGTAAGCGAGATTCAGGCATCTGTCAATTATCTTGCGTCGTATGATGGCTACCCGCCACAGTGAGCACTAAACTCAAGCCCAAGCTCCTACTTTGTTTAGCTAGATATCTTTGAAGTGCTATGTTTTGTTCTAAAATCAACTTTGAATTATACTTTAGCTACACGAAGAATGTAGCTAAAACATAATTCAAAGTTGATTTAAATGACGACTACGTCAGTTAAAGTTAGTATTAAAATTAGGAAGTTAATAGTGTAAAACTTTTAATACGTCGGAAAAATTAGCTTCTTATTACGAAAACGTAAAAATTACTTTATTTTAAGGAAAAATAGGGATCAAATAATATTAAGTAGAAATATATTAACATTAAATAGAAGACAGGATGACATTTGATGATTAAATAGATGATTACACAGAAGACAGAATATTATGAGGTTCGAAACAGCCAGAATTTCCTTTTTTGACATGCTTTCATTAACTTGGTATGTATGTTTAAATGTATGTAAAAGAATCCCTTCTTTTTTGCTTTATTTTCATCGACTTTAACACAACTTTTTTGCAATACCCAATTATAATAACACAAAGCTAAATTCTGATCTAAGTGAATCTCTGTCTCTACAAGAAAAATGTATAATACTAGATATTTTGAAGTCGTCGTGGCCTAAAGGATAAGACGTCCGGTGCTTTTGGATCTAGCGATGCAACGGTGTTCGAATCCCGCAGGCGGGTACCAATTTTTCTAATGAAATACGTACTTAACAAACGTTCACGATTGACTTCCACGGTGAAGGAATAACATCGTGTAATAAAAATCAAACCTGCAAAATTATAATTTGCGTAATTGCTGGTGGTAGGACCTCTTGTGAGTCCACGCGGGTAGGTACCACCGCCTTGCCTATTTCTGCCGTGAAGCAGTAATGCGTTTCGGTTTGAAGGGTGGGGCAGCCGTTGTAACTATACTGAGACCTAGAACTTATATCTCAAGGTGTGTGGCGCATTTACGTTGTAGATGTCTATGGGCTCCAGTAACCACTTAATATCAGGTGGGCTGTGAGCTCGTCCACACATCTAAGCAATAAAAAAATAAAAATTCAGTATTCAGATGTGCGTGAACAAACAGACAGACAGAAAATGAATATAACAGTAGCTTGGGCAAATTAACGAATATAAATTTAATGAACAAACAAGACGATAGTGTGTAATACGAGAGGGTCAGACATCCGGTAACAGATCAGGAGTGCAGGCTCCACCGGGAGCGGCCGGATTAGCTAGATCTTTTCCGAATTGAAGGTAAACATTTTAGAGACGAGGTCCCCTGAGTCGACGGCTGAGGTGAGCGAACATTTCTCATTTTGATATCACAAAATAACACATACAAAGCCACTTCTTTGACTTCTTTGATCGTTGTGAATGTTAATTTTTATGAAACCAGTCGTGATTACTTTTACACTGCAATAAAGCTCCAATGTAATCAAGAGTGGATTTAGAAATTATTAAATATCGATCGACAAAAGATCCTAGTTTTGTGTAGCTGAGTTGTCTAGATATGTACTTTTTAACATTCTTCATCTAGAGAATAATTGCTAATTTTTATTTGCTACTGCGATTACTCCATCCGTTTAACCAAACCCAGTTTAATATATATTATACAGACCTGTATAATTCTCAGTATATTGAACAAACCGATTTTCGTCATCTATAACAAATAATTTGCATCTGATTCTAGCGAGTACTACTAAGATAAAGCCGAGGAAATCCTCGCGAGCGCTCAAATTCTTCGAGCTTGGTGGTGAACCGTCTTTGCCCGACGGGCTGTAATAAAAACGGCTTAAATAGGATTTTAACCGCGAGTTGCTCGCCTTAATTAAATTGGATTTGCGAGTGAAAGAAATATACGTGAAAAATTCGTGTCGATTATGTCAGGGGAACGAGTTTTGAAATCCCATTTAGTAAGCGGATTAACTGGTACTCTCAAAGATTACGTGGGTATGAAATTAATCTTATCCGATTCTTATTTATATGTGTATGTGAACTGGAAAGGTACAAATGGCGCTCAGTGCTTCCGGGTAGCGAAAAAGCGACAGGATGTAACAGACGGCGCGCTGTGCGCCCTACGACGCGACACAAAACCGTCAGGCTTATGAATTAAAATTTTAATATTCGATAATAAAATTACAAAAAAGACACACAACACACACACAAAGAATCAGCTTACTGAGCGTTTAAACAAAACGTGTGTAACGAGTTAAGCTTGAACATTATATGCACTTGATTGCTTTTTCATGGTGGCGGCAGTGATATTAAAACTCTGAAATAACGCCAGTAACAGCTGCAGTAACGGGGTTTTAATTATCACTTACAACGCCTTTCAGCCGCGGAAAATTGCTCTCATAAACCATTTAGAACAGAATAGCTAAACGATTGAAGATANTTTAAACAAAACGTGTGTAACGAGTTAAGCTTGAACATTATATGCACTTGATTGCTTTTTCATGGTGGCGGCAGTGATATTAAAACTCTGAAATAACGCCAGTAACAGCTGCAGTAACGGGGTTTTAATTATCACTTACAACGCCTTTCAGCCGCGGAAAATTGCTCTCATAAACCATTTAGAACAGAATAGCTAAACGATTGAAGATACCGGTTATTAGAAAGTGGGCGCCCATTTTCTGCTTGACGCCGTCTGGCCACGAGCCATTTTTGAATTAATTAGCATATTGTCTTCAAAATTTAACTCTGTTAACGTTGTTTTTTAAACGTCACGTAATTAAATCAATGTCTGCTCGGTATTGAATAACATTATCCCACAATTAACATTTGGGGTCGATTTTTAAAGCGGCTAAAACGCAGGGCCGGTGTAGGCAATAAAACCGCCCGTCCCTTATCCGTCATTCAGCCCTTAGAGATTTCTTCTGGGAGAATAATTTACGTTGATCGCCCGGAAGGGGGGCGTAACTGCCTCACTGAAACTTTAAGCTTTCACTCAGAACGGTCGCGATTCGCGGTACTTCAACTTTAGGTAACCAAATGGTTTTCGAAAGAAGTTGTAGAGGTATTAATCTCATTAACTTGAAATTTATTTCAACATTAAACTGAATTAAATGGCGTTTCCGTTGTCTTCTTGACTTATACAGAGCTTAAACCAATCAAGTATAACATAAAATAAATCGAGAAAAATAAATACTACGTGGATACTAAGCTATTAATACGCTTTTATTAGCTTCATACGTATGTAACGAAATCTTTAAACATGATTTTGACCCCCTTCAAAACGTCGGATTAACTCGAAATTTGGTATACTTATTAAGGACCGATGACAATTCAATATAAAAAAAATAAAAAATAAAACTAAAAAATTTAAGTTCAACTAAAAATGAAAAATAAATAATAGTTTACAAAAACTAACAAAATACGCTTTTATATCATGCATAGTATCAGTAGTGATAAATATTTTATGAACAGATATGAGTAGAAAGGTTATTTTGATAATATCCTGAAAAGCACCCCACGCTTTTTTTACAATAAAATAATTTTTTCTTACACTATTTTTAATTCAAATTTATTAAGATTTATTTTCTATTTTTAGTTAGATTTTCTATAAAAGCGTATTGTGTTAGTTATTTTAAACTATTATTTTTTAATACATAAAAACATACTCAGAATCAGGAAGATTGACTTTTTTTAATGAACGATAAAATAGGTGCGCATATTTTCAAATGCAACCAGCTGGGGCGATGATGACGTCATGTGTCGATGACTGCGAATAAAGCCTTTGACGCCTTTCGCGGCGTGCATTTCAAGCGTGCCACTTCAATTTTAGTTTACACGCAATCCCCACAGAGGTTTGCTTTTTGGTCGGAAAATACCTGCCTTTTTAATAAAAGCCCCGCACCACAGAGGTTGTTTACAAAGGAACCTGACGCTATTACAAAAACCAGAAAAACTAATGTACCTCTCTACGAGTATGCACGTAGAATTAACTGCAGTAATTGGCTTATTAGACTGTTTTTCAGATGTCACTTTTTATTTTTATTGCTTAGATGGGTGGGCGAGCTCACAGCCCACCTGGTGTTAAGCGGTTACTGGAGCCCATAAACATGTATGACGTAAATGCGCCACCCATCTTGAGATATAAGGTCTAAGGTCTCAGTATAGTTACAACGGCTACCCCACCCTTCAAACCGAAATGCATTACTGCTTCACGGCAGAAATAGACAGGGTGGTAGTACCTACCCGTGCGGACTCATAAGAGGTCCTACCATCAGTAAATGCAGTTGTCAGATGTATTAGCGAAATGTAATATCTAGTAAATGTATATTGTAAATAATTTACAGCCTTGGTTATTACATAATTTCACATTAAATAGCGGATATTACGCAACCTAGTTTTTCCCCGAATAATTAATTGATGTACTAAATCAACAAGCCACAAAATTTAATGAATGAAACAGGACAATGTGAGAGCCAAATAACAATATAAATATATTTTACGCTACATTTCAATACGCTACTGAATATAGTATCTATTGCACGCCATTCCCAATTTTAGTAAAATAGGAAATTAATTTGAATCTTGATTTACTTTCTAAACATCCGAATCGAATCATTCACATAATTATCTTTATCTCTATATATAAAAATGAATTGCTGTTCGTTAGTCTCGCTAAAACTCGAGAACGGCTGGACCAATTTGCCTAATTTTGGTCTTGAATTATTCGTGCAAGTCCAGGGAAGGTTTAAAAGGCGAGAAAATATAAAAAAATCTCGGAATTATATAAAAACAAACAATTTTGTTTTTCCTTTGATGTGTCCCCTTGATGTGTCTTTTATTTATCGATTGAGGCACTACGAAGTTTGCCGGATCAGCTAGTTGGTGAATAAAAATCCGCCGATCCTATAATTTTTTCGCAAATCAGTAAAGAGCAGGTTAAAAGGTAACAAAGAATTCGTTAACTAGTTTTGGCGGTTTAACATTTCGTGAGCCTCCGGGCTTTACCCTTTACCGCCTTGTTAAGAAAAGTCACGAAACACTCTCACATGATACACCGGGCAATACACGAGCTACATTCGTTCTAACGAAGACCGAACAACGGACATAAATTATTTCTTGGCAACCCAGATAGTATTCATGACGTTTTTGTCAACGAAATTTATTACGCGAAATCCCCGTCTTACAACTTAAGGCATTTCAATCAAGATTTTAAACTTAAAATATTTGAATAATATAACCAAGTAGCTAGCTGACTCGGCATACTTCATAGCACCTCAATCGATAAATAAAAGACCTAAGCTTTTGTATAAAACAAACTTAAAACAAACAAAAGGAATCCGTCCGACGGAGGACACATCAAAGGAAAAACAAAATTGTTATTTTTACTTAATTCCGAGCATTTTTATATTTATCTACCTTTTAAACCTTCTCTGGACTGCCACAAATAATTCAAGACCAAAATTAGCTAAATCGGTCCAGCCGTTCTCGAGTTTTAGCGAGACTAACGAACAGCAATTCATTTATATATGTATGTAGATAGATATAAAAACACGCTAAAAGTAGAATAGGGAGGGACCAACAGAGTGCAATCGTTATCAAAGCATAGAGCTATTGTGTTATCGGAACCATAAAAGGGTAGCGGCTACTGGGATGCCGTGGCTCGCTAATTCTTCTTTACGAGCATCGATCGGTCGATACGATATCTGTATCTACCGTCTGTAGCTAGCTGAACCTATTAGATACTATAACTTACTATTCGCTACTTCGCTCGTCATTTGAATTTTAAAATCGAATTTTAATAGCAAAATCGAACAATACTTTAGCAAATCAGTTCCCAGTATATCAGGAAAGCTTTTATCCTGTCACTATAAAGGAGAGTGCAACAGTCGATGCAGGTTGGGCGTTAATTCTTGTTTACGGCGATTCGCTTTTAGTGGCCCTGTTCGTAGTGACGCAGCAGATAGCACGCTTGCCCTCCTCCAGATTGAATTCACACGTCGATCAACGAATCTCAACCAGTAAACCAACATAATACAAACCTACCGTAATATAAATAACAAAACTTCTGTTTAAAAAGACTATTGTTTTCAAACAAAAGTGTAATGCAAATAAAAAAGGGAAAAACATGTTTTCTGTTTTAATACGCAATTTAATATTAATTTATAGTCGAAAATCACCCTCTCGCCGCCATCGAGTTGGAAAATAACGGAAGTCTTAAAGGAATAAGACGGTGTTTTGAAGAGGTCGGAAAAACAATTAATCACTCTACTCTTTTATGGATGTAAAGGTTGTACGACACAATTGTTCTGTAACAGTGGGGTCGTTCTTTTGTTATCATAAAACCAAATGGGTATCTATTATTATCACCCAAACATGAAATATGACGTTTAATAGTAGCGGAAATACCACTTCTCAGCCTTCGGCATTTGAGCGATTGTTTATGTAACCGAGGGAATATTATTGTACGGAGTGTATTAAGATAATACCTTTAAATAATGGACGCTGCGATGCGCATTAATATTGAGGTAAATCTTATTAGGACCGCCTAACGCGGCGATAATATCGTATTGTTTCGAAACTCACCATCCGCGATTCCTCTCTTATGCTCCGAAGGGTTCTCTCCTCGGGGACAACCGACGGCTCTGAATATTCATAGTATTATCACAAACCGACTTACAGAACTGAGCATTCTCGTAAATACGTAATACCCATCTCTTCGAGATAAATAACTCTTAATAACGGCTTTAATATCGGTAGCGAGTGAGCCACATTGTTGTTTGATCGATAGCCAGCGTACCGATGGTTTTGAAGGTCGGGCGAGTGTTATTGGAAGTAGCTTTCGAGATGTAATTGTTGTGTTGATTTCCCCCGGGAGACGCAGGTTTCTCGCGGCACCGACTTTACCAGACCTGCAAATAGTGAGACTTACGGTGTTATTCANCTTAATAACGGCTTTAATATCGGTAGCGAGTGAGCCACATTGTTGTTTGATCGATAGCCAGCGTACCGATGGTTTTGAAGGTCGGGCGAGTGTTATTGGAAGTAGCTTTCGAGATGTAATTGTTGTGTTGATTTCCCCCGGGAGACGCAGGTTTCTCGCGGCACCGACTTTACCAGACCTGCAAATAGTGAGACTTACGGTGTTATTCGCTTTGTTAAAAACTTCGAAATTTTATTTTCGATCAGCACTTACTATTATTTTTATATTTTGAAATCAACTAATATCAAAAATCGAATGGAAACGCAAGTAATATAATAAATTAAGCACAAACGTATCAAAATAAGTTTTATTTCGGTGAATGTTGCTTATTCTAAAATATCCTTTTGTGACTTAATTTACAGCAATTATATTTAGATACATATCAATAATTTACGCTTATCCTTTATAAAACATTGCATTTATATCAAAAGAAGGTAGGTACTTATGAACTTTAGATAAGTATAGATTTACAAAATCACAGTAGAGTTGACCAAATTATGTTCTATGATTTAACACATTACTCAGCGTCAAAAAATCTCGTTGTTGATTCCACCTAATATCCGTATTCCGGCCTGTCACAACATGGTCCGGTGTAAAGATGATGGATACCCTCCCCATAATGTTAAATAAGCATGTGCTTACAAAACTCGTGTGCACAATATTTACGTAGCAAAAACGTTGACACATTCATATTTTTCAAGAAAATGCTAAAAGTCAACAGCCGTGTTGTGTTTACGGTCTAACTTCTACAATTTTGTAGTGAGCAATCGAAAAACAATAAGATTTGTTTAAATGCTTAAATTAACAACGTAGCTAAAGATCTGGCTACAAATTTACGAGTAGCAGTCGTCCGTCAAGCCTCGTGTGCTAGAAAATTGTTTAACTTGAAGGAAAAGGTTAAAAACGAATCATTTGTCGGTTCGCTATCAACACTATCAATCATCCATATAATGGCCACGTCCCCTAGCACACGTTCTTAAATAATTTGTCAAAAGTCGTTCCCTGCCCATACCGAGAACGTTTTACGTATCTACTTATTCCATTTTTTCTTGACACTTTCCTCGGCAATTTTTCATTTGAATAGTACAAATGAATCCGAAACTTGGTGTCTAGACAACGTCTTCAATTTAGATTTACTTTTCAATTATGTTTTATGTATTCAATTTATTTAATTCTCGAATTTAAACTCAAAAGTTACATTAAATAAATTAGTTTTCACATACATTAAACGATATTAGAAGATTCTACTATTACTGGTATAGATTAGGGCTCTCAAATTATCATTTATTATTATTATTTAATTATTAGTAAAATTTAATGTATTACTGGTGGTAGGAAATGTAATGTATACTGGTGGTAGGACCTCTTGTGAGTCCGTGTGGGTAGGTACCACCACCCTGCCTATTTCCGCCGTGAAGCAGTAATGCGTTTCAATTTGAAGGGTGGGGCCGTTGTAACTATACTGAGACCCTTAGAACTTATACCTCAAGGTGGATGGCGCATTTACGTTGTAGATGTCTAGGGGCTCCAGTAACCACTTAACACCAGGTGGGCTGTGAGCTCGTCCACCCATCTAAGCAATAAAAAAAAACATATTTTTTTAATCTTACGGTAACTGTATTAAAACACAGCAGGATTTGTTCGGATTGGAAAACAACATATTTGTAACAATAAAGATAGGAATCG
This sequence comes from Bombyx mandarina, assembly GCF_003987935.1. The sequence goes on from NW_021011580.1 coordinate 352,114, forward strand.
TTTTTTGAATTGAATTGTTTTTTTGTCCTATGTAGATAGAATTTCGTCCTCGCTCATGAACGCTCTGCCAGGGTCACAGACGCACAACCGCCTACCGTTAAGCAAATATATTTTAGGACCCAATTTTCACGAATGGTTAATGGTTTATTTCGATTTCAATCGAATTCGATTCTAACTCATAGATCAAGTGAGTTACTACCACCACGAAACCATTACACTCTGTTGACATCAACGAATGCCCCGTTACATATTCACCCCGAGCACACAAAGATTGAGCCGTGAAATTGAAAATGGTTTCCATGAACAAAATTTTATTCCACGCACGTACCGGAATATCGTCAAAACATGGAGATCCTTGTTTGACATCTGTAGTTTTCAATTACATTTTATTTGCATGTTCACGATCTAAAACTTAATTCCGAAATTTTCCAACACGTAAAATTGAAACTATTTTGTAAACCGAAAATAAAGTATCATGTTTCTTGACAGACTTGCATTACGAACGTTAAAAGCAATTGCTCACTGAAATAAATTGCCGAGACGTAAATTGAATGAGAGCAAAAAATTGCAAACTTAGTTCGAAAACATTTCTCTCATTTCAATTACGTAATCGACTAAAGTCTTGCAATATTACGTTAATCTGTGAACGTCTCTCTCACCACTACTTAGTAACTATTCGAGAAACAGAATGATTGCACATATAATGGGCGTATCCCGCGATTTGATAACGAAAATTTCCCATTAAATAGCGATAAATAATTCTATTTTATCAGCCTAAAGACTTCCAATGCTGGCTAAGACTCCCCAAGCCTCGTCACAAAGATCGGTCCTGCGCTGCCTGCATCCAGCAGATCCCCGTGAACCTCAATACGTCACAGGTCCATCTTGTGGGACCTAAATAATTCAATACGCTATAATTGGGAGCGTAACTTATACAATTTGTCTTTTATTTGTGAAAATTACGGTATTTCTTAAAAGTAATTCTTCAATAAAAATGTAATTTAATTCAGTATTATGTAACGTTCGTACGCACAATATTTTTCATAAAAAAACTGTTCCGGTAGTTTTTTTGGACAACCACCTAATGCGGTTACTAGAGTCTATACTAGACACTACAACGTGAATACGGCTACCTATCTTCAGACTTTAGATTGAAATCTCAATCACATAGGCTGTCTCGTCTTTCAAACTGGAACATACAATTTCTCCGCAGCAGGAATAAACAGTACGGTGGTGAATTTATTATATGTTTATATGGATATAATCAGACATACAGAAAAACCAAGCATTTAATAAACGGTGTAATCTAAACACCGTATTGTAATATTTTTAGCAAGCATCTGCAAGTGTAATGAATTAAATTTATTTCATATTTTTCTCGACTATAATTCATATAACTATTTTTGTCCTCAAATAATACTGTTGCAGTGTATGTAATTGCGAAGTTGTTTATGAATTATTTATTGAAACAGGTATAGGACCATAGTCTCGTCATGTTACTGCTTCTGTTTACCTACTATATTCGTATTTGTACCTGGGCTTATTTTCCTACCTAACTTATTCTATCAAAGTCTGAGATAGTCGCGATTCTAATTATTGGCGGCAAGGCGTCACACGTGTATGTACCACCGCCTTGTCTATTTCTACCGTGAAGCATGTCTTTTGGCTTAAAGAGTGGAACAGCCGTTGTGCTTTAAAACTGAGACTTAGAGCTCATTTCTCGAAATGGATGGCGTCATATACATACGATACTAAAGGCTCCGGTAACCACTTAAACATCAAGTGGGAAGTAAGTTCGATCTAAGCAACAAAAAAAACGGAGACTACGATCTAATACCTTAAAGCAGGTAACGGCGTCGTCGTCGTATAAAAGTCGTCGTGGCCTAAAGGATAATACGTCCGGTGCATTCGTGTTGAGCAATGCACCGGTGTTCGAATCCTGCAGGCAAGTCCCAATTTTTATAATGAAATGCGTACTCAACAAATGTTCACGATTGACTTCCACGATGAAGGAATAGTTTCGTGTAATAAAAATCAAACCCGCAAAATTATAATTGACGTAATAACTGTGTCTGTAGTGTCTTTAATTGGTTGCGGTAAGAAGTTCATAGTACGTCATGACCCAATCTCCCAATTTTATATTTTTTATTTATTGCTTAGATGGATGGACGAGCTCACAGCCCACCTGGTGTTAAGTGGTTACTGGAGCCCATAAACAACATCTACAACCTTGAGGTATAAGCTCTAAAGTCTCAAGTATAGTTACAACGGCTGCCCCACCCTTCAAACCGAAACGCATTACTGCTTCACGACAGAAATAGGCAGGGCCATGGTACCTACCCGCGCGGACTCACAAGAGGTCCTACCACCAGTAATAAATATATCCACCAGTAATAATGTATATTGTATACTGAATCAAATTACATAAGTGAAAAATGCGAAAATATTCTATCAATTTTTAGTTTACGTTTCATAATAGATAGTGTTCATGGACGCGCCTCGCTGAAGCTGTTTACGTTGTAAGTATTGCGAAAAGATCGAGCTTAATCCCGACGGGATCCATCCTTTCCGGCGCCTTCAATGTGACACACTGAAAATTGCATAAAATCCATCAACACCATCACTTCAAGGAACATGGCTTTATAGTTTTAGTTGGCTAGCGTATTATATTGCACATTGTTGAACATAGTATTTACTTGTACGGCAACTTATCGCTTGTATTTAGTATAAATTTCTTAAAGAAACTCGATCTTCGAAATCTCTCTCTCTCTCTTCGATCGGTCCCTCACTGCTGAAGATCGTAACTCCGTTCGATTCCATCAACCAGCTGTCTCCATCGATCCCGTTTTGTAGCATGGTGGAGTGCGTCGCTGACAGGTATCCCCAGTTCCTCCACTATTTGGTCCGACCATCGTTTGGGACCTCTACGTTTGGAATCTTCGAAATAAGCTTTCTAAAAATAATCTTTCGTCAACATAGATTTTTTTAATTGATTTACACTCTGAAAGGAGGGGAGTAAACGTTTTTAAGCTGATCTGTCATTAGTGCTATTAAATTGTACTATTAATGTGACGCCCAAGCCCGAAATAACGATTTAACATAAAAATACTACCTACTTACTAATCCGATTACAAAAAGGTTTTCAAAAGTAGAGATATCACACAAATAGTACGTTGTTTACTTATCCTCAAGAATACCGCATTCAATATCAAACGTGGAGATGTCAAGAGTATTGAATTATATCTAGTAATAAGAAGACGAATCAATAATGTAATATTTCAAACGGCCTTTGAGAATAACATATTTTTCTGTCTGCTTGTACGGCAAAACGGGATCAGCAGTCAGCGGTTCGCAGAGGTCGAGGTCTGAAGAACACATGTGACCCCGCGATCAGGGGTACCTTTATTATGTAATACCGACAGCTATGACATATCCTTCTTCAAACGAGAATTGTGGAGAGTACTTAACGGTAGGCAGCGGCTTGGCTCTGCCCCTGGCATTGCTGAAGTCCATGGGCGACGGTAACCTCTCACATCAGGTGGGACGTATACCTACAAGTCTATATCGTCTGCCTAGACTATATCGTCTGCCTACAAGGGCAATAAAAAAAATGTATTACTTGTTTCATAACGAGACATAAATGAATTATTACGAAAAGAAATAAATATTCATATATCATTAATCGCGACAAAAAAAAAGTTAAACAAAAATATATCGTTTCAATGAATAATTCAAATACCTCTTTATACATAACGCAAATTTTTAAAACGACTTCTACTTTAATACATACACTAGAATTATTTTGAAAACTGAGTATTCATTATGAGAGGTGCATAGAAAATAATATTTATTTGTTACAAATATTGAATTATATATTACTTAATTTATTATTTTGTTATATTGATATTTCCTTAGATTATATAGATTTTACCTTGTACATTACATGAGTATATATTAGACTTGATCTGATATATTCTTGAGTAGATGTCCAAAACACAATCTGCCTCAAGCCATGCTACTTGGGACATTATATTATTCGTCTACAAGCTCTTGTTACAACTAATTACGATATGATCATAGTATTGTTTGATGCGCAATAATAAAGATATTTAAGTCGTCTGACCACAGAATAACTGAACGTTTGTTTTCCTAACTCAAAAAATTATGGCTTAATAATAAAATGTAACCACCAAACGACATCATTTTAATGATCTCAATGAATTATAACTGAAAATACACTAAAACGCATAACTAGCGACCCGCCCTTGCTTCGCTTCGGAAACTGTAATTTATTATTGATTTCTCTACTATTTAATGGATATTATTATACATATAAACCTTCCTCTTCAATCACTCTATCTATTAAAAAAAACGCATCAAAATCCGTTGCGTAGTTTTAAAGTTTTAAGCATACATAGGGACAGACAGAGATAGGGACAGAGAAAGCCACTTTGTTTTATACTATGTAGTGATAATATAATGATTTTACTGTAACTCAAAAGCATATTTAACGGCCGTCTGGTGTAGTGGTAAGTGACATGGTCACTACACAAGGGGGTTGCGGGTTCGAATCCCGCCAAGGGAAGATATTTGTATGATAAATATAAATGTCTTTTCCAGGGTTATGGATGTATATTAAATATATGTATGTGTATAATAAAAATCTTACATTTATTTTCATTATCTGGTACCTGTAACACAAGTTCTTTACGAACTTATCACGGGACCAGTTAACGTGGCGTGATTGTTAGTAAATATTTATTTATTATTTATTTATTTATTTATATTATAACTTAAACAACAAGGGAAGAGTTAGACATTAGCTACATCCACCAAGGATTTACTCCTTGGAAAAATTCAGATTTCACTCAAACGTTTACGAATATTACTCAATACAAATATATTAAAATTTACACGAATGGGTCAGCACAAATATTTTCTTGACATGTCTGGAAACTTCAGCAAGTATTATAGTGTAATTGTATCAGAAAAATACTAAAAACTTTCCAATGTTAAGTTAAAAATGATTGATACCCCAATTGTGTTCCAACGGTAGCTCGTAGTATATAATTGACACTGTATTTGATGGATAACCTACAGAAACTGTATTTAAAACTTCGTAAATAATGACCTATCGGTGTCGCGTTAACGTATGACCGGTATAAATGAAACCGTTATCGACCCGAACAAACCGACGACTGCAATAAATCTAAACAGATACATGAACAACTCGATTAGTTTAATCTTCTTTTTTTTTTATCGACTACATAAATATTTGTAAACTTTTTCGTTAATTTTAAAATTTCATAAACTGTATTAACGATCAGTCAATTTTGACGAAAATTAAAACAGATACGAGTTATAGCGCAACGTGTGATAATAAAACGATCGTCGCACCTCGCACACGTCTGACAATTCATTCCCGACAATCCCCCCACATCTGAATTCTTAATGAAACAAAAATTGCAAATGTCACATACATATCTCCACCAGCCCTATGAATACTAAAGACGCTATTGTGGATCGTTCACGTTCACAGAATTGAGTCAAGCGCTTGTAACGCAAATGACGTGCATGTGTCTTGGTAAAATTTACGGAGAAAAAAAAAAAATAAGCGTTATTACATATACGTCTTACGAATGCGACGCTTGTACGTTGCGACAATAAATCATGAAATCTGATTTAAAAGAATGATACACGTCGTCAGAAAACAATTGGAAAAACGTGACCCGAGCTTCGATCTCGTCGAGGGGCGATCGCAACACGTCGTGCCACCCAATGCATACTAAGTTATAACACCAGTTTCAATTTTAGATCCCTCCTTTTTTTTTCATTACATATTTTAAGGAGCAAAAGCTAGCTCGTGAAAAATACAACATTTTATCACAGCGGTTTGTTTACTAAGAACTAAAAAGCGCAGCTGATGTTAGAGGCATATGGCTATCTGGAGCTAGCTCGCTTCTATACAAATAACAACTTCAATTGTATACATAAATATTCCCGCTCTATTAGAAAAGTATATTAATTTGTTGGAAATATGATGATGATGTCGCCGCAACAATTTTTTAGAAACTTGATTTTAAGTTTATTCGTTATAAAATCACTGTTTAAATTATTTGATAACTATTTGTTGATTTGTGAACAATGTCGCGATGTCAATGTCTATAATAATTAGAACTACTCCCATTTTGGTTGAAATGGTGGTAGCCCCATTTATTGTGATTGGTCAATTCTAGACATGGATTACTTTCGCTGATAGATTATTTTAGTGCTAATATTTTAAAATCAATTGTAATAAAATCAAATAAGTTAACAAAGTAAAACTCCATCAATTACCCGCAATATTTTTACAAAAACATGTATGGTGTCGAATAAATGATATAAAAAGGGAGTGACCGGCGTCACACCGACACTTTTGCTCCAGCTCTCTGAAAGGAAACATTGTAAGTACAATCTATGTCGGTTTGAATTTAAAAATGTTCAACTAGGTAATTCTTGTGTTCATAATTAAATGTTGTAAAATAATTATGACATATTTTTCATTAGTAAAATTTCTGTGCATACATTCCTTCCAAGCTACGATTTACTCGTTTGTATTTCATGTAAATTAGATACATTGAAATCACGTTTTCCCTTTTATTTGCACCCATAACCTCATTCTATTCGACAAATATTGAAAGTTTTTTTTTATCAAATGTTATTTGAAATTTTTCGAAATCAATTTACAATTGAATCGCGTTAAATATACTTTGTAAACTCAATAAAAGCAGTAAAAGTCCTGTACGAATAAAGTAGGCACGAAATTGGAGTAATAAGCATAAATCGAACTATTCAATTAAAGTAGCTTCAAACCGTGACGGCGTTGGTACTTAGTATTCAAACGTATGCAAATTACGGACGTGCTATGCAATAAATGCCGACACACGGATCACAATTCGGCAATTGGCATTTATGTCGCAATCGGCCTGTATACAATTCCGTGTATTTATTTAGTACCCTCGCTAATTACATGAAAATTATTTTAATCATACATTGACGTGAATTTATGACTAATTATCTATGTGTTGTTAAGTNGGTACTTAGTATTCAAACGTATGCAAATTACGGACGTGCTATGCAATAAATGCCGACACACGGATCACAATTCGGCAATTGGCATTTATGTCGCAATCGGCCTGTATACAATTCCGTGTATTTATTTAGTACCCTCGCTAATTACATGAAAATTATTTTAATCATACATTGACGTGAATTTATGACTAATTATCTATGTGTTGTTAAGTAGCGCGTAAATTATAATGTTCAAATTACGCAACACAAGAGTACAAATATATCCGAAATAATGCCACTGTTAAAGGAATTGATATAATTTTTCAATCAAGCTATAATAAGTTTTCTATTTCTTTGGAAATTTTTGGAAATGTTTAAATTAAGCACTTCCTGCATTTTCCCGCGACTTTTAGTCTGATCGCAGATTAGCATTGGTGCCATCTGGCAAATTTTACTGTTTTGATTAACATTCGGGCTATTCCATCTACACCCGGACGGGTAGGTAAGCTCACGGGCTCAACCTGACCTGCTAACACTAGCCCTAGCAAGAGAAGTACTTCGCAGAATCGACTACAGGATCGGAAACGCGCAACGGCGGATCCAGGGGGTGGGTCATGGGGGTCATGACCCCCCCTGAGCTAGTTCCAGGACTTGAACTAACTTGGACTAATTGAAGAACATCATGATTTATTTATTATCTATTGTTATCAAAATTAAATTATAAATTCTTAGCATGCCCACGACTATGTGACCCCCTCCTGGCGCCAAAGCTGGATCCGCCCTTGGAAACGCGACCTACTGAGAAGATCCGGCGAGAAACGCAGTGGTCTATGTTTATGGGAGTAACGACCGATGGATCAACCTTCTAAGTAGCTTCTGCGACATACTGCAAAGGTCCATGAAGTGACAGTACTTTCAGACACGTATCAGATAATTTTTGAACAAAACATGGACGGGCACTGTGTGCGCCTGGCTAGAATTTTCACGATGTTTCAAATTATTACAGTTTTCAAGGTTTTAACATTAGTATTTTAAAACATGTTCAAGACTATTGATAAATTATACTGAAAAATCACAACAGCTAAATGAATATAAAAAAAAAGTGAAGAACATTTTTGTTTTATTGCTTAGATGGGTGGACGGGCTACCGAAGCCCATAGACATCTACAATATAAATGTCGCCACCCACCTTGAGATGAGTCTCAGTTTTTAAAGCACAGCGGCTGCCCCACCCTTCGAACCGAAACGCCTTACTGCTTTACGGCAGAAATAGGCAGAGTGGTGGTACCTACCCGTGTGGACTCACAAGATGTCCTACCACCAGTAAATGTAATTTTAAAAAAAAACCGTTATCTAAATATACATTTGATTCATATTTGGTCTTTATGCCAAGCAAACGAGCTCATCTTTTCGCATTCAGTATTTAGTATATTTTAAAATTGAGTATCGTATCAAACAAAATCTCATTACACACTTTACGGCATTTTTTCGTCTGTATAATCTAAATTTTTTCGTCTGTATAATAAAATAATAAAAAATAGTTTTACTGTCAAAATCTGTGGAAACTTGAACGATTAATCTCCAATAACTATATTATCTAACATATCCCATTCAAATTGGGAATATAGAAAAGTCTATGTATCATTATGCCCATTTGTTGCCCATAAATTTATATAGTTCTATACATTAAAATTGCAGTTCAATTAATAGTAGGATATTCAATAAATAGACTGTGTGTTTAAAACTGTCGTGTGGCTTGGGTGTGTTCGGCAGTGATAGAGAGGATCTTGCAAATCGTGTGCTCGTAGACCGACGGCCGTAAGCTCTGTCGGTCTCAAGTATGGGCCCTGAAGCCAGCGCGTATTTTGCAACTTTTAGTGCATTTGTTTTGACATAAACATTCGGTCTGACGTAAAATATTTACCGAATAGGATAAACACAATTAAGTTGAAGTATTTCGTTAAAGCGGCAGTCTTGTTGGCCAAACAGGAATCCTTGACTGCTTCACAGCAGAAACGGGCAAGTTGTGTATCTGCGGGCTGGCCTTACACCGCAAAATATCTTCAATAATTGAGCCTATTTGTCATATTTGTGGGTTTGAATTTTACATTTTAGTGCATTCGTCATAGAATTCATTAAACAAGGCAATTGTTAGGCACGTTTTTAACCAGGAAAAATTATACCGTGGTAAAGTTTCAGTCATCGATAGGAATATACCATGCATCGTATTGTTACGCCCATAAGAGTAACGCTATCTATCGCCGAATAGTCGAACGAATATCGAAGGATCCAGAATGCTCGAGAATTACAACGCCATCTATTGACAGATAGCGGAAACTACGACTAGAGATGTGTAGAATATTCTTGATAATTCTAGGGATGAAGTATCGGCTATAAAAGCGTTGTAGAGATCGCACGCAGTCAGTTAGTAATCGGAACTAGAAGCGTTATAGCGAACGGTCACCTGAAGCGAAGCGAATTGAGAGTTTTAAAGTATTTGTTGAGTGTTTTAAGTGGTGATTACAGTTTTTGATTGTACTTTGGTGGAATTTTATTTGTCCCGAACCCTAGCGCGTAACAGTATCTATCATACAACAGATCCAATCAGTTAAGGAAACTTTTTAAAATCTTCTTGAACTCAGTTGAGCTGCATCTAATGTACAGTTATTTAGGCAACAGTACATACAACAATATTAATTTGATTCCATCGATTTGTGATTTAGATAACAGGTCAAAATTCAAGAACAAATAAAGCGTTTTGAGAATTATAATGAATGTCATTTAATCGGGCTTGATCGCTGTTTGTGGTGCCTATAGAAATATAATTCCACTATGATTGTTACCTTACTGCGATAATACTATCATTTTTTTTTTTAATAAAAAACTCGAACTTTGTCAGAATATTTTAGATTTCTCTAGATGGATGGATAGAAGGGCTTACTGTCAAGTGGTTATTGGTTTTCGACGATTTTCAATTATATTCAAAAACAGCTATTATCCTACCTCTCAAAACTAAACGTGTAACTAACTGTTTTACGCATTATTTTTCTTACACATTATATACGTTTTGTTACATTGAAAATTTGTTGTAACAAATATTCGGAACGATGTTTTAAACAACAACGATGGGTATATTTTTGTTAAGAAACTTATTAAATAGTTGCCACATGAACTGATTGCCATCGCCAACACGACGATCACGTTATGATAACAGATTTTGAGCTGCATTATTTTTGGCAACCATAAACGGTCTTAATGTTGCTTAAGCCCTGGTAAAGCACCTAGACAATGTGCCTCAAACGAAAACTTACTACTAAAAAGACTACTAAAAACTTACTACTACAAGTCAGTTTGGTTGGCCAGTATTATTCATCACATCTCTTTACCAAATGGCATCTGCATTACTGAGGATCTATACTGTTAGAAAATAGATACAATAATATAATAATAATAATAATTTTATTTATCTCTCTCTTAAAGGTATAGTACAAATACAAATAGAAATTAACCTTATAATTTATTTTGTAAGCCTTTGAAAGAGCTCGAAATGAATGGAATGATGGAAAAGCTCGAAAATCTCCTTCCAGTATTAGTTAACCGCTCATCCACGCTGCTCCCAGACGACAACCCCTTTGAATTTGTTAAATACCACACACCTGACTTCTTCAAGAAGGTTTAAAAATTATCATTGTGCTGGTAGATATGCAAAGATACCATTAGTGCATATTTCGATTGATAGAAATGAAAAATATTATTAAAAAATGACTCTTAATTTTCTGTGTAGTAAACGGAAAACGAATACAGGTAATATTAGCCTGATTCTTGCTATACGATCTCTTCAGTTTCGCCAATACGACCCCGCTTGAGTTACCGTGAAGGTTAAAGTCAGATCACATTCAGTTTATTATATTATCGATAAATTTTAACTATCTTTATAACTTCCTAATAACTAATATTATCTTTTATAACTTCCGATTTTTTTAGATATTTATTTATTTATTTATGTACACACAAAAAAGAAGACATAGTACAGAGTAATAGGAAAATTATGTACAAAGGCACTGCTTATTTGTTTAAGAAATCTCTTTCAGCAGACCTGTGAGAGGATTATGAGAATAATAATTAAAAGTGATGATTGTGTGTAGAACAGCTAAAATAACAAATACAACATGAGAATTATAGTAATGCACATAGACATAGCAAATATTGCTAAACTTGAATACAAAATATTATAAGTAACACAGTAGGACGAAGAGTATATAACAATGATCATTATTATATTATTAAATAGATTTATTTTAAATAGAGCGATTTTAAAAGAGTTCAGTCTTGTGAATTGACATTAACATTCAAAAGAACTACGTGAAACATAGTAAATAAAATATAAAAGAATCGTTCTATTAAATTCCCTAATGAGAATTGAAGCTCTGAGAAGATAGCCTTAGAAACAACTGCATAATCAGCTTTCCGTCGATTAATATCGTCTCGGCCCGCGGCGAGCTCGCGACCCGCCCGTCGATATTACAAAGCTGAAGAACTAAATTATTTTCTCCGTTTCTTCAACATCTCTTTGTTTTAGATACAAAACGGACTGTCTTGTAGCCTTTTGATATAAAGTTAAAAAATCCTTGTTCACGAATTTCAAATTTATAATTTATTAATGAATTAGCTGACCTGGCAGACTTCGTACTGCCTCAATCGATAAATAAAAGACCTAAGCTATTGTATAACATAAACTTAAAACAAACAAAAGGAATCCGTCCGACGGGGGACACATCAAAGGGAAAACAAAATTGTTATTTTTATTTAATTCCGAGCATTTTCATATTTATCTACCTTTTAAACCTCCTCTAGACTTCCACAAATAACTTAAGACCAAAATTAGACAAATCGGTCCAGCCGTTCTCGAGTTTTAGCGAGATTTACGAACAGCAATTCATTTATATATATATATATTCAAGGAAACGAATATACAACGGACACACAAAATGGTCACCAATAAATATAATGATCTTAACCACATTGCATTTATATTTCGTATACTTTACTTCGATACGACACGGCTTGCTGCATCGATTCACGACTTCCTGAAGAACGCTACAAACTCAAATTTAATGCAAAATAACAGCTGAAAATAGTCAGTCGCGTTCGANTATATATATATATTCAAGGAAACGAATATACAACGGACACACAAAATGGTCACCAATAAATATAATGATCTTAACCACATTGCATTTATATTTCGTATACTTTACTTCGATACGACACGGCTTGCTGCATCGATTCACGACTTCCTGAAGAACGCTACAAACTCAAATTTAATGCAAAATAACAGCTGAAAATAGTCAGTCGCGTTCGATGAGTACCAGTAAACCTTGGTCTCGTGCCAAACTATGCATGCAGGAGCTATGTAATTGTTTGTTACCACGGCGTCTAATGCGCTGGTAACGACAGAACTATCAGTGTAAGCATTCAGTCCTGAGTCTTCGCGTTAATTTGAATTTAAATCTTTTTACACATTGACTCTTCGAAAAAATCATCATACTACGCAATAATAATTGACCAAAGAAATAAGTATATCAGAGGAAGTGTGAAAGTGGCCCCGGTAAGCAACAAACTAAGGAGCGGACGGTTAGCGTGGTATGGACATGTGATGCGTAGAGAGAAGATACATGTGACTAGGAGATGTATGGAAATTGTAGTGCAAGGTAGAGGGTGAAGAGGTCGACCGAAGAAGACATGGATGGAGTGTGTAAATGACGATATGAGAGAGAGAGAGAGGAGTGAGTGTTGAGATGACGGCTGATAGAAGAGAATGGAAGAGAAAATTTTGCTGTGCCGACCCCACCTAATGGGATAAGGTGGAGAAAAAGAAGAAGAATTGACAAAAGAAAACATTCCCTAAATCTCTGAGGTACGCGGTGGAGAAACCAGAAAAGAATGTCGAATAACTGTTGAAATTAACGATTGCCAAGCCTAGTGGACAAATATTCGGGGGACCGAACCCAAACGATGTTGGAATAAGCATAGCAGAAGAAGAGGTGTCAGTCACACTTTGGCGAAATTTTCACATGGATCGAAGAACTATTATTAGGGATTACCGAAGCCAAGAGACCAATAGTAGGGAATGGATTATATAAGCCATGAATATAAGTGTTTTAGGTTTCGGATGTGTTCAGAAATGATAAGAGGATCTTGCAAATCCTGTGCTTGAAGACCGAGGGCCGTAAGTTCTATCGGTCTCAAGTACGAGGCACGAAGCAAGCGCTTATTTTAAAGCTCAAATAACATCACAATGAGGTCGAAGGCTTTTATTATACTATTAGAGAAGACACGTCTACTAAGCGAGAGATACGGATTGGATGCATATAGGATAGTGGTACCCACCTGGACGATCATTCAACACAGCCCTCCATCGGTAAATACACAAATTTTAATATCATTTATCTATTCTACTGAAGTAATTATACGTATTATTATTGCTTTGATTGCTCTGAAAAAATTCCAATTCGAATAGTTTTAGACTTTGAAAAAATATACTACCAAACAACGAGAACACACAAGTCTTCATAAACAACTAGTAACTATACTTGAGACCTTAGAACTTATATCTCAAGGTGGGTGGCGCATTTACGTTGTAGATGTCTATGGGCTCCAGTAACCACTTAACACCAGGTGGGCTGTAAGCTTGTCCTCCCACCTAAGCAATAAAAAAAAACAAAATTGAAGGAATAGTAAACGTAACGAACGAAACCTACCAAAAAAATTTGCTGTAACTTTACAAAGTAAACAATAAGGTCCACAGCAACCAACAAACATTGGCCCACCTTTCCCATAAGTCATAAAAATGAATGAAGGTTCGGCATATCGACCTATATCCAGTACAAATACTGTGATCGATTCCTACTACTTTAGATTTCTTAATAGGATTCATAAAACTAGAATATTAGCACTATTTTTTGTTTCACAAATTATTAAAACAATTTTTGAAGTCGTCGTGGCCTAAAAAATAAGACGTCCAGTACATTCGNGCCCACCTTTCCCATAAGTCATAAAAATGAATGAAGGTTCGGCATATCGACCTATATCCAGTACAAATACTGTGATCGATTCCTACTACTTTAGATTTCTTAATAGGATTCATAAAACTAGAATATTAGCACTATTTTTTGTTTCACAAATTATTAAAACAATTTTTGAAGTCGTCGTGGCCTAAAAAATAAGACGTCCGGTACATTCGTGTTGAAGCGATGCACCGGTGTTCGAATCCCGTAACTCGTAAATACGTACTCAACAAATGTTCACGATTGACTTCCACGGTGAAGGAATAACATCGTGTAATAAAAGTGAAACCCGCAAAATTATAATTTGCGTAATTACTGGTGGTAGGACCTGTTGTGAGTCCGCGCGGGTAGGTACCACCGCCCTGCCTATTTCTGCCGTGAAGCAGTAATTCGTTTCGGTTTGAAGGATGGGGCAGCCGTTGTAACTATACTGAGACCTTACAACTTATATCTCAAGGTGGGTGGCGCATTTACGTTGTAGTGTCTATGGGCTCCAGTAATCACTTAACACCAGGTGGGCTGTGAGCTCGTCCACGTATGTAAGCAATAAAAAAAAAAAAAAAAAAAATTGAATAGAACTCACTTTTACAGATTAAAAAAAACTCTTATCCCCCTTTCTTAAACTTGTCCGTCTGGATTCCCCTTTAAGACTTTTGCAATGCCTTACAAGCTAACAATTAATTTAATTACGTGTGTACCGTCATGAAAACGTCGACTGACAGCATGGTATTTTCATTAGGTCCCTCGCAAAAAGTAAAAACTTAATAAAGTTTGTAGTAAAGAATTTTTAATTAGAAATTTTAGCTCTTCACGACATAGCAATATTTCAAGCAAAGTGAAGGTATTTCCAATAAAGGACTTTGCCAAGTCATAATTCTCAAAGTAACGTGTAATGAGATGTGGATATTACGGAATTCTTATGAGATTTAGATGGCCCGGTTCAAAGAAGGATCCACCCGTAACAGGTAACTTTTTGAAAACTATCATTTTGCACAACAATGTCGGAGAATAAGTGAAAACCGCCATTTTTATTTTTATAATATGTCAAACCTAGACAGTATTTTTAAAGTTTTTAAGTATTTTTAAAGATTTTATGGCATCTTTTTATGTTGAATTTATTATTTTGAGTGTAAGCACTCACAGTTATAACTAAGATTTAAATTAAAACAATTATTTGTGAACAGAGAAAATGTACGTAGTATAATAATATAAATTTATTATATTGATTGAATAACTTAGACTACACAATACACTATTTTACCAATTTGTGATTACATAATATAGCATCAAAATACAAGGCAAAGATTCCTGTCACTGCCATTTCAAACGGAAACAGCAATATTTTAATTTTAACATTCCGATATCTGACAATACAAGAGAATTCGTAAAAACATTCAATTCCTCTAAAATGTGTTTGATTCTCAAACTTTACTAGTAGTATATCTTTGTGAGGGCTTTGGTAGATTTACATAATACGTAGCGCGTAGTGAGCGATCAAAGCTCTCGAGGACGGCGTTCAAGCATGCAATCGCGCTACGAAAGTCGACATTTTGAAAGTGGTCACGTAAAATTTTACGTTTGAACTCGACATCAGTGCACCGCCAGCGCTTCGGACCTAATCCAATCAAAGTCAATGGCCGATGAACGCGAGTGTCAATTTCACACATCGTGATGCTGCTCCAGCAATAATATTCATATATTATCGACTTTTTCTATCACAGCTGATCATTTTGAAGTGATACTTTAAAACGCAATGCCAATATTTGTATACATCTACAACTACTGGATTATTTTTCATTCGTTCTCCTGATGCTCCCTGCAGATCCAACCAACGTTCTGTCTTGTCCCTTCCCACAAAACCTTTTTCTATTCTCACTGCTTTACTGTGCACGCAGTCCGACTGTGGAATTCGTTGCCGGCTGACCTTCGAGTTTGCAAGTCTGTTTCTGTTTTTAAATACAAGATCAAACAATTCTATCTCTCATCAACCGAATGATCATTGTTCTATACTCTTCGTATATACTGTGTTACTTATAATATTTTTTTGTATTCAAGTTTAACAATATTTACTATGTGCCTTACTATAATTCTCATGTTGTATTTATTATTTTAGCTGTTCTACACACACTCATCACTTTTGATTATTATTCTCATAATCCTCTCGCAGGTCTGCTGGAAGAGATTTCTTAAAGAAATTAGCAGTGCCTTTGTACATAATTTTCCTATTACTCAGTACTATGTCTTCTTTTTTTTGTGTGTACATAAATAAATAAATAAATACTACGAGCTATCTGCCGGACAAACTATGACAATGGCTTACTTTTTTCCGCCAACAACGATTCTAAGAAAAAAAAAGAATCGCAAATTTGTTGTATTAGCTTATAGTGCATAATTTCGTTGTGAACATAACATCATAAAGAATGTATAGCATTACAATTTACCGTGGCAAAGTAAATCGCGCACGTATTGTCTGTAAATATAACAGGCGCGGCTTGTAGTACTCATATTTATGATCCCTAATAACGGACGGTTAGGTGAGACGGATCGATTGGCTCTACATACTGAAGAAACTATATAGTACAGCACTAAATTGTTGTTATAAAACGTCATTCCCTTGCTTTGACTTCCTCCTACTGATAAGGAAACGGTTTAACGTTAATCATCGCCCATTCATTTCCGAATTGAGGTGCATACATGATACTCCTGCCGGTCACCGTTCTCGACGAGCCCGGCGCTTGCGACGAAGGGCTCGACGAGTAAATTAACTCTCAGACACAGCCCACTGAGTTTCTCGCCGGATCTTCTCAGTGGGTCGCGTTTCCGATCCGGTGGTAGATTCTGCGAAGCACGGCTCTTGCTAGGGTTCGTGTTAGCAACGCCGTCAGGTTTGAGCCCCGTGAGCTCACCTACTAGTTAAGGTTACGCTGGAATAGCCTCTCAAGGCTGCCAGATAAGGTAGAAAAAAAAAAAAAAGTACTCCCGAATCAAAAAGGAAATCATAGCTTCATTGATAAATACCAAATAACTGATACTTCGTAAAATTTATAACTGAAAGAAATAAACAGACGATCTCATGGCCCTAGTCCGATGTAAAGAGTTGACCGATCACTGAAGTCCGATTATCACAACGCAATACACGTACGGCCTTCAGATGACATCAAATTAACGTATGTCTTATTCTGCTTTTCAATTCGGAAGGTTCGTGGTAAAAAATGCCCAAAAACTATTATCGAGACGGTACGAATTTAGAATAATAAAATAATGTGAATATGAAATAATTAGACTATCGAACAAACTATTATTATAAGTGGGTCCGCACGGGTAGATACCATCACCTTGCCTGTGAGCCGTGAAGCAGTAACGCATTTCGATTGGAGGGGTGGGGTAGCCGTTGTAACTATACTGAGATCTTCGAACTCATATCCCAAGGTGGGTGGCGGGATTTACGTTGTAGATGTCTATGGGCTTCGGTAACCACTTAACACCAGGTAGGCTGTGAGCGCGTCCACCCTGTGGCTTGTTAGATTAGAGAAAGATGAAGAGAATATGCTGAAAAAATAGGCTTAACAAAACTTCGATTTCCTTTAATCTATTCATAATTCTTTCACGAGATGTTGAGAATACTACATTAAAATAAATTCGTTTGGCCCCGGTCCTAATGGGTAAGTGTCGTAAGTATCGAGTGACACGATTATGCCTATGTTCGAGTGCTACGGTCGATGTCTACTTCTATGTTGAATAAATAACATAGTATAATAAAAATCAAACCTTTTCCATTATTGAACTTGCGTAATTATCGATGCCGTCGAATCAGTTATGCCTTTCGGTTTGAAGGGGGGGAACAATCGCTAAAGTAAAATTTAATAGAGATTTTGACGTCGTGTCTCTATTCAAGAACAACAATAAAATCCTAAAATTAATAAAACTTACACAAATTATTCGGTTTAATCCTTTTGGTCGATGAGACCAGCTTGTTCATTGAAACACCTTAACTTCCTTGAATTTTAAGAGAATGCTTGCAGAAAAATTTGCTAAGAGAGGAAAATTCGGTGACTGTATATATTTCATGAAAAGGTAACATTATTAACGGCCAAAGCGGGAAGCAAGTAGCAGTTAAACGATTTGTCGGCGTATTAATAAAACGATTAAACGAAGCTCTCCATGGTAATCTGAGAGCGACGCGGCGCGCGGCAGATGGCCACAATTCCCAAACTTTGATGATGGCCCGCCGTCTCTCGGAACGGAATCAACCAACGATTTGTGGACTTTTGTTGCAGGATACTTACACAAAAGGAATGAATGCTCGAACGCCTTTTATTTTTCCCCTAATTTAAACATGTCTTCCCATGCAATAAATTTTGTAGGGTTTGTTTTATAACACTGCAGTAATGTAGTATGTTATAGTATATGTTTATCTAGTTTATGCTATATAATAAACGACATCTGAATGAGTAATTTTTACAATAAATCAAACTAATACAAACGTATAACATCCAAAATATTGTCAAACTTACAGTAGTGGATTCCATTGCGTTTTAAAGGCGGTTTTAACATAAGAAAAGACATAGATACGATGGAAGCTCGCACTGCGTCAATCGCTGTCCAACGTTTGATGAGTCGTCAAAATTACTTCCTGCGTTGTTAAGTGCAGGAAATTGTGACTTCTCCAGCGGCGCACCTGCTAAACGGCATTCACCCCTCTTCATTTGCTCTACTCCAATTATATGTAAACATATGTATGTATAAAGCAATCAATAAATTAAACACGGTAGCTACTTCACGTAGAAACATAGTTAACGGCCGTCTGGTGGGAAGTGACATGGTCACTACACATGGGGGTCGCGGGTTCGAATCCCGCCAAGGGAAAATATTTGTATATAAATGTCTTTTATATATTATTTATCTTTTTTTATGGATGTATATGAAATATTAAATATATGTATGTGTATAATAAAAATCTTTCATTTATATCCGTTATCTGGTGCCTGTAACACAAGTTCTTTACGAACTTATCACGGGACCAGTTAACGTGGCGTGATTGTTAGTAAATATGTATTTATTAAAAAAAAAAAAAAAAAACTTCCGAAAATTGTATCGTGATTTTGTTTTCATCCAAACATAAAAAAGCACCTCTTTAGCATGTGGAGGAATAAATTCGCGCCGAAGCGGTAAATGGTGCTTGAGGCAATATCTCGGCAACAGCAGCTGTGAAGTTATGGCGCCGACACTTTACGCGATGCGATTACGGCCACCTAAACATTCATTACAAGTAATGTCCGTCATTTATCTGTCCTAATCACTGTGTGAATATTGCCCGTCGTCTACAACCATTCGCGGATGTTTAAAAACCTTGTCGGATCTAAATACGTTCGCGATAAAATGAAAACAAATTGTTAACTGGAATGTTATACAACCACGAGTCGCTATATCGCAACGTCAGCTCCCATAATAGCATGTAAGGCTAGTAGGTAAACCCCTCTAAATGTTTCACGGTTTAATCAAGCCCCTGCCATCAGGCAAGACAAATAGTTGGCTCATCTGCATCTATACGAGTCGGAACCGCAACCAACAAAGCATCGATACTTTACCTTAGGCAATATATTTTACGAAACGGGCTGAATTCAAAATAGTATGAATTTTATTCATATAATTATAGTAAGAGTACGGATGAGTATCTAAAGCCGGATTCAGTTCGAACACCGGCCGAACGGCCAGTACTCAATCGCGCTAATGGCGGGAACCGCAAGCGCAGTCCCGTGGGACATACTAACTAAATATGTAATGGTTATTCGGAACGGCTCGCTACACTTAGGCACCACTTCGCATTCACCGAATAAACTTACGCAAATGCCTTCGACCTTTTAAGACTATTCTTTTAAGGACTATGCCTAAATTGTACTTATAGATTACTTTGTACAAGAAAAATAAATCTTACTTAAAATTTCGATTCAATTCAAAAGAATTCATGAAAGTGTGAGTGCAGTAAAACACATTCAGAGCCTTATTTTCTCGTTCCGAAATTGCAGTAGGTTTAAGCGAGATTTCATTTGTATGGAAGCCGGCATAATCTGAAATAATACCGCAGCGGCGGCGTGGGCCTTCAAAGACGGCACTCGTCCGCGCAGCGGTTGCCGCCTGTAATGAGTTTTTTAAATACACAGCACATTCATACACCATGTCGAGTTTCAGATTTAATGTACTGCAAGCACTGTTTATGAACTCTACTAAGGGTTCAAGGAAAATCCATGATTAAATCGAATGGAGTTCATTCGAAGCTTTTATATTCAAATGCCTTTTAACATCAAAAAGATGCACCCGTGGATTCTTTTAATATAGTTTAGAATATTAAATCCACTTAATCCGTCTTCATTACCAGAATATATCTACGCTCCCGGCGCGACGGTTTAGAATTGAGCGTATTATGGAGAATTTAAAGGGCGATGACAATTCAAATGTGAACAAGAAAAGTGTTCTAAAAATTAAATTATATTTTCTCTTTTTGATACAAAGGTCTCGCTTTTTTGAATAAAATGAACCCGTTACTAGAAGAGTTCTTGGGTAAATGAATAAAAGGTTCATCTGATTACGGGTGCTTTGTGTTTTTTCTGGGTGCTAATAAAATAAATTGTGGTCGCACATATGAGATCTTAAATATTACGTTTTGTTTATAGTTAGTGATGAAATTTAAAAAAAAATGAGCAACTACATAATGTGATCAAAAAAACGAAATATCGTCTTCTCGCATTAAAACTGTATAATCTCAAAACTTACTAATTTTACAGGAGAGTGTTTTAAACGTTTAACACGTGATATTTTAAATCTTAATTATCTTTATAATATTTATTTTTTATTTTTTACCAGTTACATTAGCTATCTATTAAAGTAAGCTATAATTATGTATTAATTTTGTTAATAGTAGTCAAAACATAGGTAAACTAAAAAAAAACTAAAACTAAACTATGCTCTTTTAACAGTATTTATGAGAAAAATACTGGTGATATCAAATGATTCCGCATATTAACTCAATTTTAGAATATTTTAGGAAAATGTACACTTTTAATGCGAAAAGACGATATATATATATATATATATATATATATATATATATATATAAGTGGGAAGATCGGTACTTTTTGGTTAATTCACACTGGCGCACTAGTTTTATTTTAAAAGAAGAAAATATATGACAGATATAAAAATTGACATGACGATGTTACGAATATATATATGTAGTATTTTTTTGAAAGAATAAAATATTTTATTGTTAAACTAAATATTCACTACATTTCGCCAAACCATCCCATCCCACATATATATTTTTTAAAACAGTCTCAATCGTGTATTGAGTAATGAATGTCGCGTTCTTAAAAAACCCTATAATCATTACAGATCATAAGGATTGCGCAACATACGGCACAAGAAGTCTGCGTACCAACTGCTGAAGCGAACGGAAGGAAAATGTCGCTAATTACGCGCGCGCCCCGAGCAAAGCCCTTGCTCACATCCTCATGCAGGGAGCATTGTCGGTATGGAAGTATTTTACTACACGTCACATGACATAAATTTGCAGTTTATAAAAAACTTTTACTGTATGTTTTAAGGTAAAACGAAATGATTTACATTCCTAAAGCAATTTTTGGAATGAAGTTCCTTATGGGACGATGCGGAGGGGTATCCTAACCAGGAAAAAACGTCCGTAACGTAAAATTTTTATTATATATGTATAGTCTTAGCATGATTCTTAGCACTTCGCCAAGTGTGCGAAAAATATCGCGACGTGCACAGGAATCTGCATATGGTGTTCGTTGATCTGGAAAAAGCGTACGACCGAGTACCTAGAGCAGTTTTGTGGTGGGCATTGAATGAGAAAGGTATACCTGGTAAGTATGTGAGGTTCATCTATGCCATGTACATTCGAGCCAGGACGTACGTACGAACCGCCGCAGGGAATTCCGACGAGTTCACTGTGGCGGTGGGATTACACCAAGGGTCTGCGCTAAGTCCCTATCTCTTCCTGCTGGTGATGGATGCCTTGACATCGGAGTTCCAGGAAGAGCCCCCTTAGTGTATGCTGTTTGCCGATGACATAATGCTCGTCGGAGAAAACGGGCTCGAGGTCCAAAATATACTAGAGAAATGGCGATGCAAGTTGGAGAGTGTTGGCCTAAAAATCAGCAGATCGAAAACCGAACATCTGTTCTGTGATTTTGGCGGTCTCTCCAATTTTACATCCATTGCTCTCGACGGAGCACCCTTGCCAGTATGTCAAGACTTCCGATACCTAGGGTCTGTTATCCAAAGCGACGGTGAACTGAATCGTATTATCAGGCACAGAATTGACGCAGGATAGATGAAATGGCGGCAGGTCACGGGCACATGTTACTCACACATTCCTCTTCCCCTAAAAGGCTTCCCTTTTCTTCTATCTTCTATCTTATAAGACCTTAATAAGGCCTGCCGTCTTGTATGGATCAGCTTGTTGGACCACTAAAGTGGCGGATGAAAGGCGATTGCATGCAGCAGAGATGCGATTGTTGCGATGGATGTGTGGAGTAACGAGAATGGATAGAATAATATTTTAGGGGAAGTCTGAAAGTGCCACCTGTGACAGAGAAGCTGAGAAGTGCGCGTTTGGGATGGTATGGACATGTGATGAGACGAAATGAAAATGAGGTTGGTAAGAAAATGTTAACTATGAATGTGGAAGGATATAGAGGAAGAGGTAGACCTAAGAAGAGATGGATGGATTGCGTGAAAGACGATATGGGTAAGAGGGGAGTGAGCGAAGAAATATGTTAGAAAAGTATGGAAGGAGAATACATGTTGCACCGACCCCAGGTAACTGGGAAAAGGGCAGGATAATGATGAATGATGAGTCTTAGCATGATGGCTATACAGGTGTCTAATTTATAGTCTACGTGATGACGGTTATTATTATTATCTATATATTAATACGTGAAGCAAAAACTTTGTATCCCTTTTTACGAAAATTGCGCGGACGGAGGAATATGAAATTTTCCACACCTATAGAGAATATAGAGAAGAAGTGCACAATGTTAATATTTTTTTAAAATAATGCATAAAATATACATTAAATCAATAAAGAAAACATTACACACACTACATATCATGTATTTGATGCACACACGCATGCATACTATTTATTGTCAAACTTTTGTTCTTGACGTCTGTTGTCAAATTGAGACTAAATATTGTTTGTCTTTGTTCATATTTTTTATAGTGTAGTCTTGGCGAAATTTGTATCATTATAGTGTACAAACTTACAATTCCAATTAATTATAGTCGAATTTCGACTACTACTAAAAAAATCATAATAAAAAATGTATACTCGTATTTTCTTTATACCTCAAATAGAACTTAAAATTAATATTTTTATAATAAGGAACTTCGTTCCTATCCGTTGGTACTACACATCTTTTTTTTTTTTAATTACGTATTATTATACATATATAATTATTTACACTCCTTAGTGAGTATCACACAAATAAACATATCATTATTGTTGCCTAAATATTACATCAGTGTTTATTTAAGTACTGCCGATCGTAACTTTTTTCAGCAAAAGCGAAGACAACATTGTATCGCTACCCTAAATTGGTGTTAAATGGCTTTTTGTTTGCGCATTCAATTCAAAAGTAATTTCTCTGTTAGGAAAACAAATTTTACATCCACGTCTTTTTTTACACCAGGGCAAAGTTTTTCAACGTATTCAGTTAATGGTTTATTTAATTTATCGTTAACCGTACAAATCTAAAGGCGCAGTAATTGATATAGCTATATAGCTATAGCAATAAATAAAATATTTAATGTTATCGCATCCTAATGAATATAGATGACAGACTACTCATTCCAATCACGTTAAAAAAATCTAAACGAAAAATATCTTTTATATACTATTTTTTAGGTTACAATGAATTTACTTCTTCTTCTTGCCCTTATGACGCTATGTCGGGTCGTTGTTTTAAATAGGTATTTTGTTATGTACAAAATGTATTGTATGTTTATTTGCTTTTAAACCGAATACCTTGATTCTATATGTTCTGATGCACATTTTTCCACTTTTTATAGTCTGTGTGACTCTGATTTTTGTCGACTAGTAGAAAACAATCGCACTAGTTTAGTGTAGGCCTTTTTTCGTAACGAATCAAACAAATAAAAATGTTTTCCTGCGTGTATAAAATTTAAAACTGAGATTTATGATTCGAAACTACAACTTAAATAATGTATGTCACTTAACATAAGAAATGAGTCTAGTAGATGTAGCGTATGCAGAATTCATCACATATGATGCTTGAGTAATAAAATTCGAGTAACATATCATGGTATTAAAGAGCCTATGAAGCCGCAAGGCGCTGCCGCGGGAAACCCATTCATAATATTGTAATAATGGTTTCCAGCAGCAGTTATTTCGTGCTTAAACGTTTTACTGCGGTCATTATCCGCCCGCTGAAAGGATATGCATGCAATAAATCTTCAAATGCTACCTATAGATGTACCACGGTTTACTTATCATAAGATCTACCCAACTTCCCGGTGCCTTTATCATCGCATAGGAAGTATTTAATTAAACTGCCATTGATTGTTCATATCGTTATACGATTTATTGTAGAAATATTATTCTGAAGTTCATTTTAGATTCAGGTAGCAATTTTAAATATGTAGGTATATCATTATGTTTCAATTTATGAAAAAGAAATGAATCAATCCCTTAGTTTATGTATTAGTACTGCACCTACATTTTATATCTCGATGTTGCAGATAAAGGGAACGCGCCTTTCGTTTAGCAATAAAGAGACCATTTAATCGAAGCTTATCTGCCCGGGGGCATTCATTAGATGATTGCGCGCCATTACCTACTACTAGAATCTTTTCGACTCACCCCACCCATTTTATTGTCGGAAATAAATTCTCCTACTGCAAATTGCATTGTCATACATAACGAAATTAATTTAATTTTCTTTGTATAACTAATAAACTCTACCATAGATTGCTTTTTATATCTATTAATTTTATAATCTTACAAGTTTTAACCATAGTTTTTTATATAGCCAAAGTGCTTTGACGACCATTTTAGAACAATATGCTACCTGATTATGAAAAACAACATTAATGAAAAGAAATATACATAAATATAATTGGCAACAGTTTTAATCATTGTTTTGTTGAAAAAAATAGGTACATTAGCCTATATTTTTATTATCTGTGTACGACTGGTATATCAGTGTTTAATTAATGGGTTTTTTGGCGGGAACGCGAGAAGTGAAGTTGTGGGATTTGTTTTATTTTATCTATTTAGTGTTTCTTCAGGTTTAAATATGTAATAACGGTGGTTTATTAACTGTTTAATATCTGTGAAAGTGCACAAATGTGGGAAAATGAAACAAAGCCGCTGGACGTAACTTCTCGGGATCCTCCAAAAAGTCCACTGTAAAAATCTTAATAAATGACCACCATTCTACGGAGATTATATTTCATCCCATATCATCTCATTTCATTTCATTTAATTTCATCCCAGCTGATTAATGTCTCAAATTAATAATCTTCATTTCATTTCACTCCATAATATCATTTTTCACAAAAATATGAATATAAATTAAAATAAGACATCACTTAAAAGTCTCAATTACCAGGTCATAAAATCCCTTAAAAAAAAATTATTTACGCTAGTGACTTTTTGGCGGGAACGCGAGGAGTAAAGTTGTGTGATTTGTTTTATTTTGTCTATTTAGTGTTTCTTCAAGTTTAAATGTGTAATAACGGTGATTTATTAACTGCTTAATATCTGTGAAAGTGCACAAATGTGGGAAAATGAAACAAAGCCGCTGGAAGTATCTTCTCGGTATCATCCAAAAAGGCCACTAAAAAATTTCAATAAATGACCCCCATTTTACTGAGATTATATGTCATTCCATATCATCTCTTGTAATTTCATCCCAGTTGATTAATGTCACAAATTAATCATCTTCATTTCATTTCATTTCACTCTATAATATCATTTTTCATAAAAATAAGAATATAAATTAACATAAGACATGACCTAAAGGTTTTAGTTACCAGGTCAAAAAATCCCTTAAAAAAGTCAGTTTTAATGATTTTTTTTTTATTGCCTAGATTTGTGGACGAGCTCACGGCCCACCTGGTGTTAAGTGGTTACTGGAACCCATAGACATCTACAACGTAAATGCGCCACACACCTTGAGATATAAGTTCTAAGGTCTCAATATAGTTACAACGGCTGCCCCACCCTTCAAACCGAAACGCATTACTGCTTCACGGCAGAAATAGGCGGGGCGGTGGTACTGACCGTGCGGACTCACAAGAGGTCCTACCACCAGTAATTACGCAAATTATAATTTTGCGGGTTTGATTTTTATTATACGATGTTATTCCTTCACCGTGGAAGTCAATCGTGAACAATTGTTAAGTACGTATTTTCATTACAAAAATTGGTACCCGCCTGCGGGATTCGAACACCGTTGCATCGCTATATACGAATGCACCGGACGTCTTATCCTTTAGGCCACGACGACTTCATAACCTCAAAACGCTTCCTAATTTTAAGCAGCGTCTTCACTTTCTTTATGCCATTGTCAAAACAACTTAAACAACAAGGGATAAAATTTTCAATTAATTATTAATAATAATTACAGCGACTAGTTAAAAAATATTTAAAAACAGTTGCTGAGATAGGTAGGGGTTTTCTAAAAAAAAAATTTATTTATCAATGATTTTTCCTACAATATTTCTTTAAAAATATCTCAGTGAATTGTTCAAATAATACGTGTCTTAGTTAACGCCTAATCTAATAATTAAATAAAGCTAATGAACCGTTCATTTGAAGTGTTACCCGTTATACTGATCCTAAATAAACACTTGAGAAAGAACATAACGGAAACTAACTTGTAGACGCTGAGATGAACAAACAAAGGGGTGAAATGAAGATCTTCGTAGCACCTGATTGCAACACATTTTCACAAAACCAAATGTTAGTCAAATAGTCGTGTTTTTACACCCAAACAATAAAAATAAATAAAAAAAAGAGTAATGTTTCTGAAGTGAAACTTTTTAGGCGCGTTGAGGCGAAATTTTAACTCGCGACAGATTCGTTACGGCTAGAGAAAAAAGATACAATTTGGAACGAGCGAGAGTGAGAAAATAGACAGAGCGTCTCGCGAACCACCCAACCTTGGAGAGAGAGAAAAAGCGAGTTAGGTCGTTTCTGTTATACACATTCTGTTTATGGACGTCGGCCACTAGACGGCTAGTTATTAGTTTCTTATTGCTCCTGTAGGTGGCAGTAACATATTAACTGTGTTATATTTTATTTTTATGTATGAATTTAATGAAGGACTTAAAAAATATTTATATTTATTTTTCTGCATATAATTTAAATTACATATAAATGGTGAAGAGGTCGTTTCTCGTATACACTGTAAATAAATATACATGCAATATAAATATAAATACAGATACTTAATATAATCTTTAATACTCGTCTGCACAAGAGAAATTTGATTTAAGCATGAAAAAATAAGAAAACCCCAATACTACACACCGCAACAGAAGTTTCATTTCTTTCACATCCACCGAGTTGCAGGCGCATTTTTTTTTTAGTTTATGTACTTACTTTTACTTTACTTACTTTTAGTTTATATATATGTTTGTATGCATATCTAATCCTTTGGCAAGTTTTACAGCCCAAACTATATGACGGATTTCAACATTCAGGTATCCTTTGATTTGTCTTGGATTGAGATGTCTTTGGGAGTGATATAAGTAGTATTTTTTTAGATGCCCAAAATTTCTAAAGTCAGTTATTTTAATGATATGTGTGATATAACATAAACTATTGATAAAAACCTATAAACATTCGAAAATTGAGAATAGTTAACTAAAATGCGAAAAATAAAATGTATAATATAGTGTGAATATAACTATAACTTAATTTACTGTAAAGGTATTGCAGGCTCCGACAAACTAAGAAATAAAACAATTTATTTGTAATTCAGAGATCCTAATCTCCGATTGTTTTATGTTTCATTTAATAATTCATTTTATTTACCCTCACCTACAGTCACTGCGGGCTGAAAATTGGGTAATTAACATTAATTTCCCCCTATTACACAGATAGCATAATCATATTTTATTGCTATTTGTGTACTAACAGCGATATTTATTAGCGGCTGTCTTATGAGCCCGCACGGGTTGTACCACCACCCTGCTTATTTCTGCCCTGAGCAGTAAAGCATTTCCGTTTGAAGTGTGAGGCAACCGTTCTACCACAAAACTCTCAACTTAATACTCATGTCAACGTAGGTGGCGGCATTTACGTTGTTGATGTCTATGGTCTCCAGTAACCACTTAACACCAGGCAGACCGTGAGTTCGTTTCGCCGTTTAAGCAATAAAAAAAAACTATTAGATAAACATATCTCTACTTTGTTACGGAACGTTAAGTGACTCACTCTACTTACATTCATTAAAACGTATATTTACTTCTAACTTATTTTTCTATATATCTATATTATTTAAACTAAAGTGCTTCATGAAAGTTTGTGCAAGAATAATAAAAACAATTTCTGCAGATCTACCATCAAAAAGAATTGTATTAATGCAAACTTAAAATTTATTATCTAAATATCCTAACCCAGTCCTGATCTAGTTATTTTACATAGATACGACAGCTATTTCAAGTATAATGTTTATGCTGCTACTTCCTAGTAAAATATCACTACAAATTTGCAGATGAGTTTACAATAAGCAGCTACCAATGGTTGTCCGACGAGCATCGCAACAAGAATGCCACCACCTCGAGACATGAATTCAAAGGCCCAATATTATACTTTAAAACGGTTTTAGCGCTCTTCAAATTAGGGAACACGACTGTTCCGCAGTTAAATTCGATTGGATAGTGTCATCTACAAGTTGGTTTCGCAATACATCGAGTAGACCTATTTTAATGATTGTTTCCAATATTAGTGTGGTTGAACTGTTTATTTATATCGTTTGTTTTTTGTGGTGTCTCCATTCAAATTATTTTTCCATCGTTTTATGGATCTATAAAAGGCTCTCTTCCATCTGCCGGAAACGTATTATGAGCTTCTTCGGACAGATCATGCGGTCTCCGAGACATGAATTAGAGAAGCTCGTAATTACGGGTCGCATAGAGGGCAAGCGCGCCGTGGGCAGTACACCAGCCTAATGGTCAGACCTAGTAAGCGAAGCACTTGGTCCATGCCAACCATGATCGAACACAGTGGAAGAACGTCACATGTGGTCGCGATCCTCAGTAGTGAGGGAACGATATAGAAGAAGAATGGATCTATTAAAGCCATTAAGTTTATTTTGTAGGTGTGTTGTTCAAACACGGTGCATGGCATGGAGCGAAGCGCGAATGCCGGCCGCGACCGCCGCGCGCCGGCAGGTGCCTCAAATTACCGCATTTGTTACACGTTTACGCGAAACTGTATCAATATTTCATGCGGATTTACACGAACCATCGCGAGGGCTTGCATTTTGTTATCGTTTAAATATCTGCCTAGTTTTTGATAGCGTTCACGTACAATAAAATGTGTTCGGGCCTTTTTGTACTGAAGAGCTAAATTATTATTTTTTGAATACGACTGTAATCGAAATACAACTGTACGTAATAATGAAGGCTTGTCATAACAGTTTTATTTATTTGTCAGCTACACTTTTATGCAGTCTAAGGAATTACATAACAATCAACTAAAGGTGATGCAGTGAAAGTCATAGTAGATGTTTTTGGTATATAAATATAATATACACATACAAATATTGTATTTTTTATACATAGACAAAAGCATATATTATTATATATGTACTCACAAAAATACACATAAACGAATTTAAATAATTAAATTTGTAATATAATAATAGTACATTGATACAAGATTAGCCACATTTTGTCCTCGATGGTCTTTATAGCCTCGGTTATTGGCAGGCGGGGGAGCATTTTTACCAAATCAGACCAGCGGGTAGGTGAGCGTCCGCGTCATCTTCTCCCGTCAACCTGAACAACTACCACCAACTTTTCTAAATTATCGGAACCTCTACGAACGATGTGACCTAAGTACGTAAGAATACGTTGGAAGCAGATAGCGGACAGGCTTGTGGTAGCGAATTTTGGAGTTCTCCGGAACGACTGGACGAATTGTCATGTAAATTTGACAAGTAGACAGATAATAAATTGAAATATAGGCTTTGTTTTACTGAAATGTTGTTGATGATGAAAAAATATCGTTAAAGATGTTTTAAATTTACTTTAAAACTGTTGACCTAGCAAATAATATTATAAACACGAAAGTGACTGTGTTTGTTGTTTTCACTTTTAAGCCACTGAATCGAATTTGATGAAATATTTTAAACTCAGAAAGATTATAGCCATATATTTGAAAGAATATAGGCTACCTCACTCGGCCGAGTACGCTTGTCACACAATCCGTTGCGAATACAATAATATAAATATAATGCATGTAAGTCCATGTAGGCAAAGTTGCAGAAAGCTAGTACCTAGTACTAAAGAAAACATACACATCAACAAGATGATTCTGGAAATTGTCCTACGATCGAGCTCTTAGCTTAGTTGGACCTTTCAACAGTTTCCAGAATGCCAAGACTTAAGCGACTATGCCGGTGTTCAAATCTCGCAGCCGGTTATCAGTTTTATAATGAAAAAATTTAGCGTAGATATGTCTTAAGAATAGNGCAGAAAGCTAGTACCTAGTACTAAAGAAAACATACACATCAACAAGATGATTCTGGAAATTGTCCTACGATCGAGCTCTTAGCTTAGTTGGACCTTTCAACAGTTTCCAGAATGCCAAGACTTAAGCGACTATGCCGGTGTTCAAATCTCGCAGCCGGTTATCAGTTTTATAATGAAAAAATTTAGCGTAGATATGTCTTAAGAATAGATGGCGGCATCCACCTTGTGATGTCGTCGTGGCCTAAAGCATAAAACGTCCGGTGCATTCATGTGTAGCGGAATCCCGCAGGTGAGTACCAATTTTTCGAATGAAATACGTACTTACCAAATATTCACGATTGACTTCCACGGTGAAGGAATAACATCGTGTAATAAAAATCAAACCCGCAAAATTATAATTTGCGTAATTACTGGTGGTAGGACCTCTTGTGAGTCCGCAAGGGTAGATACCAACCACCACCCTGCCTATGTCAACCGTAAAGCAGTAATGCGTTTCGATTTGAATGGTGGGGCAGCCGCTGTAACTATAATGAGATCTTAACACCAAAGGCCATGAGGTCGTTATCCGACATTTATGCAATAAAAAAAATAAGTCGGTAATTAAAATATAACAAGGAAATATATAAACGAATCGTAGTTTAAAAAAATAATTTATTTAAATGTAAGTCAGAAGGTTTCATAACTGGAACAAGAAAGAGAATCCTCACAATGACAACTCACTTAAATGTGAACGCAAACTAGTTCCATAAGGACACAAGGCGTTGCAAAAGTTTTTCAATTTTCAAAGGACCACGGCATTAACCAAGTTATATAAGTTCGACAATGGCGGCTGTTCATTTCAGTGTCTTTAATTTCTAAATATTTAAATGTAATAATGCAATTAATGTATTAATTAATTAAGTTAATAATATTAATTATTTAGATGATAAACTTCTTAATAATATGAATTAAATAATATTAACTTAATTTACTAAAATTAAAAGTAAAGAAAGAAATAAAAGCATCAAAGCATAGTTTACGTTGTATCTATGCTCTCAAGCTGATTTCGTCAGGCCAGCAGTTCTAAAGGCAATGTCTCACTTAATTGTAAATTCCGCGTTAAAACAGTGTAAAATGACGTTTCTCTTGTTTATTGAGTGCTGTAAACATACACATACGAAACAAAAGACTAATCACATTGAGTCCTCGAGTATCAAAACTACTTACTCGAGTCAGAAATTGAACACACACGCTATAGCACGACAATCAAAGTCACTGACCCAAATATAATTTTAACTTGAAACTCCATCCATCCCAGACGGCTACTACTGTCCTACAGTCTGTATGAATTAAATTTTAACATCGGCAATGCCATATTTTGTCTACGGCTCTCGACTGACAAGACCTATCCTTATCCACAGATTCGGTAGAATCTGGTGCCAAGTTCCGTTCAAAAATCCCGTTGTAAACGGAGCGCCAGGCTACCGACTGTGTTTACTGTAAGCAGAACGGTTTTTTGAGGTTGCGATAATATTCACTACCAATTTCTTAAGTTTTAAGGTTCATAATAAATAATAAATTATTATTTTTTCAGAGAATAGCTGTTTAAAAACAAAATAAGCGCTTGGTATAGAAAACAGTAAATCATTTAATAATCATTTAAGATAAAAATTTCAGTGTATTAATTCTTTTAAATTTAATGAATTTTTTTTTTAAAGAATGGAGTGGTATTATTCAAATTGATAATAGACACGTAGCCCGGCAGAGGGCACATTATGCAGCATCACGCGGGGATCACGGGGATTGTTTCCTAAAACAGGATCGGGCGAGAGCACTGCCTGAATTAAACCAAAATGAGACACATCACATTTAATACTAGCATTTTCTTCTCGAATCGTAGACATTATTGAAACAGCTTTGTGAATAAATCTTTTTTGAACACATCATTGCGTCATGGCAATACGTGTGGTACAATAGGTCACTCGTCATAGCTACTTAAAACTCACATACACCAATAAATAAGATATAATGAAGTCACCGTGGCCTAAAGGATAAGATATCCGGTGCATTCGTACCTTGCGATGCACCAGTGTCCGAATCCCGCAGGAGTGTACCATTTTTTTTATGAAATACGTACTTAATATATAATGTTCACGGCTGACTTTCACGGTGAAGGAATTACATCGTGCAATAAAAATCAAACCCGCAAAATTATAATTTGCGTAATTACTGGTAGTAAGAAGTATTGTGAACCCGCACGAGTCAGTACCACCACTCTACTTATTTCTGTCGTGAAGCAGTAATGCGTTTCGATGTGAAGGGTGGGGCAGCCGTTGTATTGTAAAAACGGAGACCTTAGAACTCATGTCCCAAGGTGGGTGGCGGCATTTACGTTGTAGATGTCTATGAGCTCTGGTAACCACTTAACATCAGGTGAGCCGTGAGCTCGTCCACCCATCTAAGTAATCAAAAAAAGAAAAAAAAAGAAAAAGAAAATAGGAAGTTAAGATTTACGAAGTTAGCTTACAATATAAATGAGTCGTAAAAATAAATGCTCAAATAATCTGTTATCATTTAGATTCTGTGACCCACTACTTTCCATTTTTTTTAAGTAAAATAAAACACACCTTTCATATTTTAAGAAATTTCCTACAACAAAAAGAGTGAATAATATTACTATATCTAAATTTTATTTAAAAAAAACATGACTTGAGTATCAACATCGCCCATGTTATTAACAATGACAATTCAACCAGGCAACTAGCGGTGGACACTTGAAAATGCACTTCGAGTTAATTTCGTTTACATTCAAGAATAACTGCGATCTTTCCATCTCACAAACGAGAGAAGAGCTTAATGTATTATAACTAAACTCTATTTTAAATTTCCATATTAGCAAAAATACAAATAAGAAAGTTGATATTTTGGTTTCTCATTCTTCGGCAGCATCTAGATTATTGTAACATAAAGTTAGCTTATTGATTAAACAATAACGAAGGTACATCTATATCCGTCAAAAAAAATTGCACATCATCAATTATTTTAGAATTAAAAATGCAAAAGATTCGAACTAAACAATGTTTACCTACTTAATTTTCAGAACTGAACTCCAGTTTTTTTTAATTTAATAACCAAATGTGTTTCCTCATGGTTTTTTGACTAGTATTGCTCTTTCTATGTGATTTAAGCTCGCTTTCCTTAACCGTTCGGTTCTTAGATAAAAAACTGAAGCATTTTGCCTATAATTAAAATTTATATTCAAATTCAAAATATCATCAATCAATAAATTAACAAGGCCCCGAGACAATATATTCATATTCTACAAATATCCTATTTTTCTAAACGTAGTAAGGTTATAAGAATCAAAACGTATATTTATAGATAGTCCATTATTAGTTGTCATAATTTCATACCACACTGTGCGTAGGTAGTTTAATTTTACTAAAAACCATACAGTGGTAGAAAGTCTTTAAAACGACTATTATATTTGACCTTTTGCGCTAAACTCCACACGATATCACGACACAAGTTTCCCAAAATCTCATTCTGCTGACCTTTTGCTGTAAGTTATCTAAAAAGTGCCTTCGTGGTCATCCCTCGGGGCTCACATTTATCAGTGCAATAACTTCCATGAAAACATACAGTGACATCCAATGTTCTTTCATTGCTGTATCTAAAAGGCCCCGAATAGGAATACCATGAAATATTCTCGTTTATTAGTCCTTTACTGCGTTATGGACGCGTAAACTTTTACGGGGAACCCTAACACTATTTGTACAGTTTTTTCAAACTATCTTCAAAGGCTTCTCCGAATTATTTAATACGAAGCATTCTCAAGACTATAATATTTATTTAAAAAATACAAAACCCATATTCTAAATTTTATTGATGTACAACTAAAATTGAACCAAATCTCTCTAATTTCTCAAAGTCGGCCCACCAAAGTATATTATTATTCAGGTGAACCAACAAGTCAGATCCTTTGTCAGGGTCGCGTCCGTTTTAATTATTTACGACTTTATATGAACGTGTCAGTTAATGACACGTTAACGTTAAATAGAATCCGTAATAGAGACGAGCCCAGCTGTATCCACAATGTTGCGGAATAATGTCCCGCGCGAGACAGGCGTCCGATTAAAAATGCAGAACTTCAAAACGAGATGGATTCGGCTCCGAGACCACCGGCGTCGCTCGCGCATACAGATCCCAGTTTTGTTGTGACGACGGAACGGCATACTCGTTCCCCCAAACACAGTTAAGTCTTAAATCCTGTGAATGGTTAAAGTCAGTGCTTAAAACAGGTAATTCGAACAAAAGTCAACGGAAAAAAAGTGATGATGTACCAAAAATAAGTTACATAAAATTCAAAGACAGTCCACAAGATCGATCGGCGAACCGCAAGTACTAGACATTCATAAATACGACGAGCGTGAAAGAGAGAAGCTGCAATGTCGGTATTTTATTTACGTAGAAACTAAACGATATCCGTCCCGTTGCTATTTTCGCAGTATATCGTTTATTATGAGGGCCGTCGGCGGCGCGGCGCGGCTGAGGGCGGGCGACGGCCGAGAGTCACGCGGGCCACTCCACCGCCTGATATTATATTCTGGAGCACGTCGGCCGTTCCCTCACCTCGCTTCGCGCCAGATATTTCGAGTGCTGCTTCCACCACCTATGCCTTTACCTAGACTCAGTCACAGAGAACGCTCGATGCAACCGCCCGCATCGTTTTAATATATAAAGTTATCTCATTTAATTTTTAATCATTTCAAGTATAAAAGTGTTTTCAAATATTATTTTTATATATTTCTACTTATTTGATGATAATCTACACAAACAGGTGTGAAAAATATAAATAAATGTAGTTATTGCAATCTTAGTTTCAATTGTATTACTAGATTCAACGTCACATTTCATTGAAATATTGAATTCCCATTTTTAGTGCACATAACCCAATTCGATTTGTTTCCCAATAAGTACTAAGTTAGTTTTTAGAATAACCTCCCAGAGTTTGAAAAATCTAATTAAGGAAACATGTTTAAACTATCGAATACTATTTAAAAGCTTATTATTTAATTAGCACAAACCATTTGCTTGTTGACACACACGTATACAATAATTTTAAACGCGACGAAAGTAAAATTGATTACAGCACAGTAATACTGTATCTTTTCTAGTAGATTGTTGATTTATCTTATCGTATTCACTAGGTGAATAAGCTTACGACTCGTCCGTATGAAAATAATTGCTAATTTAAGTAAAAAATGAGTGTCAATTTTTTTGCTGATTTCACTGTTTTTTTTTTATTAATAAAAGACGATACCCGAATCGAAAGGTATTTACGGAAGACTGGTATTATATTCATTAGTTGGCGCGCATTCGCTACGTTCATTAGCGCTACAGTGGTGCTTTAAAGTCAAGTTTTGTACAATATTTCGATTCAATTACAAGCCGACTAATTGAAAAATCGCAGTGCTTTCACATGACGATTTTTTTTAAAAATAAAAACATAATCTGCATTGGGCACTCGCGTTTTATTCAAATGTCGAAAGAAAGTTTATCTACGTACAACATTGATGAATTTCACTTCTCATGCTAGGGTCAGTGTAAGCATCACTCCGGTTTGAGCCCCGTGAGCTCACTTACTAGTTAAGGTTACGCTGAAATAGCCACCCAAGGCTATCAGCTTAGGTAAAAAAAAAAAGATGAATTTTTCATATAACCATTATTTTTCATAAATCATTATCAAACTGTATAAGGAAGAGGGGTCGTGGTATCCCCTTGCGGGGGCACGGACAGAAGGGGGGTAAACTGTATAAGTACCCCCAAGCTACATTTTATTTATTTTAAAATCATGCTTGGCTTATTCTGTAGTATTTATGTAATTAAACAGTTATTTGTACCAACAAACCAATCGCCAATCCAGAACATCGACCAACAACATTATGATAGATGTCTGAAAAATAAATTACAATACAAAAATAACCACCGCTGAACTATATTGGACAAGTTTTATTTCATTATTTTCCTTTATCAATATTTATTATGATTAATTGTATTGGAAAAGGATGTTTCTACAGAAAATAATAACCACCAATAAAAGTCTGAAAGTTGAAGTTTAACATCATATAAAAAAGAGAGAATTTGATGTAACTGTCTTCAACTCAAAATAACCGATTTATATATTTATGATCTGTTGGTGGAGGCCTCGCTCAAATTTATTAAACCAAATTTGATGATACCCATTTCTAATTTTCGATAACAGATGACACGGAGAATTTTTTTGTATAGACAAATTAAATATTTTTAATTTAAGCAACTATATAATAAATAAATTGTCGGGAATATATACATACTTATACGTTAAATTATGATAAGATATTAATCACCCTCAGAAAATAAATCTGTTCGTCAAAAGATAGTTCGTCCGTAGTGGGAATCCACGACCCAAGCTTAGTAACGAGGAACGCTCAATACTACACCACCCGTTCTTAATTATGATTAACCATCATACCGGATGACTATAAGGATACCGCAATTTTTTGAAGTTATACTTCTCTAAGCGCGTTATGAAAAATTGATGAGAGGGAAATTTACGATGCGCACGCACCGTGACACAAAATTAACAGAATGAAGTTGCCCACTAAATCGCTCATTAAAATACGACCGACGTAACTTAGCGAGTCTAAATATAGCCGCAGGTGAACTTTCCGAACCGTACCGAGAATTACCGAATTTATACGATGTCAAGAAAAGAGATGTCCAATATGTGTGTTTGAGGTTGTTGTTTAA
This sequence comes from Bombyx mandarina, assembly GCF_003987935.1. The sequence goes on from NW_021011580.1 coordinate 389,751, forward strand.
TCGATTTTTTTTCAAATTGATTAAAATTTCAATAAAATAAAAAGAAAGAAATTTCATAAAAATAAAGTATAACTTCTTACGCGCGTACATAAGTACACGCACCCTTTTTTATGTCAACACAATACATATTTAATATTTATATTATACGAGACGACAAACGACACACTAAGATAACTCGCTTCATTATCAAATACACAAACCTATTATAATAAACCGATTAACCAAAACACACGCGGATGTCTTGAATTTAGATTATGGAGTGGCTATTAGAATCTAATTGACATTAGCTGTAATCCTTTGTTACAGAACCACAGCAAGTCCGTTAAACCAGGAAGAGGACACGAAACATGAGCGTAGCGGATACCAGTAATAATGCTATCCGAGGATGGGGTAGTACGCCAACAGGAAATGCTCCTACTGTAAACGTGGGCAATGAGAATCGAACAAACCACAAATGTCTGCCCTCAATATTTTTTAGAGGCTGGAGAAGGAACCTTCTTTATGGAATACTAATATTCCTCATGGTTTTAGTGTTTCTAAACATTGCATTAACTTTATGGATCATAAGCGCATTGAAGCTTAATATGGTAAGCGTTTATCTGACATCAACTTGTCACTTATTATTTTTTAATATACAACACTTTACATTGTATTGATACAATTAAAAACCAAATACACGTGCCATTGACATGATATTATAAAGAAATAATGCAATAAATTATATATTTATTTACTATGGTGATTAAGCATATGAATCATCATCAAATAAAAGGACAAACACACAGACGAAAAATTCATTAACTATCCAATAAACGCTGTACAAATTAATAACATATATTCTAATTTTAGAAATATTCGGATAGTTTTAGAAAATAAGAACTTTAAGTTAGAACAAGAAAATGAATATGAGTTAATAAACTTGAAAAGTTATTTTACAGAATGGCATCGGTCCCATAAAAATTATGAACGGCGGGATTCAGCTCCAAGGTCAAACATGGGTCGTGAACAATTTAGTTGCGTCGACAATATCAACACAACCCGCTCATCCTATCACGCTACACTCTCACCGCAACTTCACCGTACTCGTATCCGACCCTAAACATTCAGAACATTCCAAGTTGTTAATTAGTAAGTACAAAATTAACACTATTAATACTCGTTCATTAATTTATTACGTTATTGATTAGTTTTTATGATTTTGACAGGGAATCGAAATGATCCACTTTACTAAAATAGTCATGGAATTTTAGAATTGTTCCTGTCTCGCACTCAATTTTATTAACGGTGGTAGGACCTCTTGTGAGTCCCCACGGGTAGGTACCACCCTGCCTATTTCCGCCGTGAAGCAGTAATGCGTTTCGGTTTGAAAAGTGTAACTATTGTAACTATACCGAGACCTTAGAACTTATATCTCAAGGTGGGTGGCGCATTGGCTCCAGTAACCACTTAACACCAGGTGGGCTGTGAGCTCGTCCACCCATCTAAGCAATAAAAGAGGGGTTGTATCTTCTAAGAACCTATCCTTAAACTTTTCAGCTATTTAAAGACCCTCGTCAGTTAGTAATACTTAAGTAGGTTGATTGGCAGCCTGATAGATACGAAACTACGTCGTTGATTCGAGAGGATATTTCCATGTGATCCAATTCGTTCTTGCTAATTTATATTTCTTTTCTAGTCTCGTCTAGTCTAGGTCTAGTCAAATTTTAATTTTATGTTTTAGAGAGGGACAACATTGAGTTTAGTGGTAAAAATTTTCACGTGCGTGATTCTCGCGGAGGTGACGTCTTTCGTGCTTCTAAAGAAGAAGTAAGAGTGTATGCAGACACATTTGCAGTGGACGGCATCGGTGGTTTAGTAGTAAAAACTGCACTTCAGGTGCCTCTTGTACGGGCCCCTCCTGGATCTGACTTACAGTACGTATTAAGTAGAAAGCATTTAGAAAATGCCCACCGAGTTTCTTGCCGGATCTTCTCAGTGGGTCGCGTTTCCGATCCAGTGTTAGATTCTGCGAAGCACTGCTCTTGCTAAGGCCAGTGTTAGCAACACTCCGGTTTGAGCCCCGTGAGCTCACCTACACGTTAGGGTGAAGCTGAAATAGCCTCTCAAGGCTATCAGCATAGGTAGGATAAAAAGTAGAAAATTCTTTATTATCATTCATGCTTAACAAAACTATGAAAAGAATTTCACATTGAGTATTGCTAACCTATATTAATTTTGAAAATTAGTTCAGCAAAAATATAATATTTTTGTTGTGTGGACGAATNGAGCCCCGTGAGCTCACCTACACGTTAGGGTGAAGCTGAAATAGCCTCTCAAGGCTATCAGCATAGGTAGGATAAAAAGTAGAAAATTCTTTATTATCATTCATGCTTAACAAAACTATGAAAAGAATTTCACATTGAGTATTGCTAACCTATATTAATTTTGAAAATTAGTTCAGCAAAAATATAATATTTTTGTTGTATAGACGAATTAAAGTGTGCACAGCCCATCTGATGTCAAGTCACCGAAGTTCATAGACAACGCGAATGACGCCCTCGCCTTCTAAGGCCTCAATTCTATAATTCAAGCTGTAATGTTTTCTAGTAGCAAGTAGAATATGTCCGATTAACAATATTTGCAAACAGAACTCATTTTAGTTTCGCTGTAGAAATATACAGAGGAGTGGTGCCTACACATGCGAGCATATTCCCTATCATCTATAATTACGAAAAATATAAATTTTACAAATTTTAATTTTAATTCACGATGTTATTCTTTCAATGGAGATATCATTCGTAAAAATGTATTAAATTACCTATTTCATTACACCTGGTACCTGCTGCGGGAGTTGAACACCGACACATTCGCTTTGCTTGATTCAATTTCGCTAGACATCTTAACGTTTAGGTCACGACGACTTTAGATTCTGTATTTTAAGGTATTTTGATCGTTTTCGTTCTATTACTCATTTACAAATGAAATAGATATAGGAATGAACAAAACAATTTATTTTTCTGTACTCTTGTGTTATATCACAATTACAAACTACTCCAAAAAAAAAGGTATTTGTGTAGTGCCTGATTTCATCATCAGAGATCAAATACCTAAAGTTGCTAGAATTAGATCCAGTTTATTTCACCACAATATTGACATGTCTTAATTTCAAATAATGAAGATATATAATCATTGAAGACTACCATTGATAAAAAAGGGTGCGTGTACTTATGTACGCGCGTAAGAAGTTATACTTTATTTTTATTAAATTTATTTCTTTTTTTTTAAATATTTAATAATTAATAATAAATATTTAACGTTAAAAATTTAATAATATTTAGTATGAATTATATTAAATAATAATTTTGTCATTTATATTACTTAAAAATGAATGCTAATAACACTTTTTTTACGAGTGTACGAATGCGTGAAAGTTCACCTGCGGCTATATTCAGACTCGCCAAGTAACGTCGGTCGTATTGTAATGAGCGATTTAGTGGGCAACTTCATTCTGTTAATTTTGTGTCACGGTGCGCGCCCATCGTAAAATTTCACTCTCATCAATTTTTCATAACGCGCTTAAAGAAGTATAACTTAAAAAATTAACATGTATGATGTTACATATAAATAAACAAATTTTGTTCAAGATTGGAATCTTTGACGAGGGGGTTAGATTTGAGAGCGCCTCAGTCGATTTACTTCGAAAGCAGAGCCGGAAAAATTGATGTAACCTCGCACACTGATCTGAAACTCAACTCTATAGTAGGCGCTGTAAGTACGCAAAAACTATATATTAGATCAGTTAATTATATTTTAACTGTGAAAGTATAATTTATCTTAATTAAATTATACGATTTGCAAACCAATCAATGGAATAAATTATTCATAAAACATTTAACATTTATATCATAAGACCTCTAACAAGACGAAACGACTAATCTTGTACTACATACCGCATTCATTACATAATATTACATTGTTCTATTTCAGATCAAAATTGATGCCCCAAATATTGTGATTACGAATTTGAAAGAAGCACGTGTAACAGAAAAACCGCAAAGAGGTATAAGAAGTATGAAAGTTTATCAATTGTGCGCATGCGCAACTGGAAAACTATTCTTAGCAGCACCGGATGCGGTATGCGCTGCGAATGCTGACGACACCGAATTGTGCCGATGATAAACATAGAGCTGTGATAAAACACAACAAAATCTAGTCAATTTAGTAAATAAACCCATCTTAAAAGATTAACTGAAATTATCGTTAACCAAAGCATGGATTACGTAGTCTTGAATAGATCGTAATGCACGCCCATAAAATTATAAGTGACCATGAAATTGTTATCTATAAATAATAAATAAGAAATAACTGTACGTAATGAACTTTAAGTCATTAAAACTCGTTTGAAGCATCTGCTCTTAAGATGTTAATTTAGTTCCCTATGTGATTTATACGGAGTGTTACATGAGCGCTCTCAGCTCCTTTTACTATTACATCCAACTATCTAAAACCAATACTTCCGCCCATAGTATAGTATAGCGGTAGGCAGCGGCTTGGCTCTGCCCTTGGCATTGCTGAAGTCCATGGGCGACGGTAACCACTCACCATCAGGTGGGCCGTATGCTCGTCTGCCTACAAAGGCAATAAAAAAAAAAAAAAAAAATTGTACGTAACAAAAAGTCACTTTTCAACGTCCATTTGTCTCTGCAATGAACTGACTTTGCCAATGCCCTTCTTCAAACTAAGTTTATAGAGAGCCTTCAGAGCTAATCAGGGGCTGTGCTGTACTGGCATTACTGATGTCCATAAGCGACACTAATCAACCTGAAGGGTCGCAGGTTCATTCGCCTTCTAAATAAATAAATTCAAAACCTGTCTCTACGAATTGCAGCAGTATAGACAACGATCGGATTAGTTTGTTTTATTTTACAACTTTTGAACTCATTTTACTGTCGTTTTCACCATGAATTTAGAATTTTCGTGAAGTTTTTTTTTTTTTATTGCTTAGATGGATGGACGAGCTCACAGCCCACTTGGTGTTAAGTGGTTACTGGAGCCCATAGATATCTACAACGTAAATGCGCCACCCACCTCGAGATATAAGTTCTAAGATCTCAGTATAGTTACAACGGCTACCCCACCCTTCGAACCGAAACGCATTACTGCTTCACGGCGGAAATAGGCGGGGCGGTGGTACCTACCCGTGCGGACTCCCAAGAGGTCCTACCACCAGTGATTACGCAAATTATAATTTTGCGGGTTTGATTTGAAGTAGAACATGTTTGTGTGTACAACGCATAGTTCAGTCAAAACTACTTTAAGTATGTACCGAAAAACACTGAATTTTGCTTAGAAGAACGCGCTGTTAAAATAAACAAGTACCTCTATTAACAAATGAATTTATTTACACCGCTGCGGGAAATCGTTGTCGGTTTCATTCCTGCAGCTCAGCATGTATGACCAGCGGTTTCGATGTCGGATGTTGGTTTCGCCGCTCGTAATTACACCGCGTAGTCGTTAATTGAAATGACCGCGGTATCCCGGTTTTTCTACCGCCTGTCACTACTAATGAGAGCTCCGCTACGTTGGACACGTGTAGACTGTATCAATCGCCTTTAAAATCGCTTAAAACAACTTTAGAAGGTCTTAGTACGCTTAAAATAGAACCTAGAAGCTGCAAGCAGAAAGTTTAAATCACATTAAATGTGACATTTTTGTTTTTGTTGTAAATTTTGCTGGGATTAGATTTTGAATATTTTCGAAGGCTTAAGACATCCAAGCGGAAATATGTAATTCATTTTAATAAGTCCTATAATATCATATTGATGTCTGTGTTTCTACAATCATTTAAAGTCAGAAGTTAATTAATCCACTTATAAAGTAATAAAAGCAGTTTTTTTTGTAGCCGTAGCGGATATGATGAACCAAACAACATAAAATATATACATACATACACTGCTAAAACTGTTCTTTAGTTTCGTCAGTTTCGAAGTCTAGTACCGAAAATAGAAAAAGAAATCTACAATTAGAATAAAAACAACGCTATACTGTATTATATTTGCTATTCCTAATATTATTGACACAATACGTTTCCGAAGAAAAGTAGATTCAATAACTCTCAAAGATACAACATTTTTATTTGTTTGTTTTATCCTCTGTGTGATATAAAAGGAGAGCTGTGAACTGTTACATTTATTTCGCAGCACTTTTTTTGTTACGAGTCGATAAACATAGACGCTCGAAGTGTAAATATTTGAAGGTTTTTTGATTTCTTTTGTTTATGCTTTATCGGGCAAAGGGACAAATTGTGAAAATATTATCCCGCCAACTTAAAATTTATTTGATGCTAATCTTAAACGATTTTACTATAAATTCGTTCTAAGTTAAATAGTTTTTTTATGTTATTCAGTATTATTTGATGTTATTCAAAATATTTTCTAAAAATAGTGAACCTTAACAATGGACATTCTTTTAACTAACAACTGCAAAATAGTCAAGTTGATTCATAAAATATCAATTCTGTATACTGCAAAACTTTTAAGTCTCATTCGACTTACTTGTTGTTCGATTTGCCGCTAAGGGCACAACTTTCTTTATGGCCCTCCAGACGCCTTTAAAACACTGCCCTGAGACGTCCCAACCTACAATTTAATCCGATCAGTACCAGTTACACAGTTCGAATAACAACGAACAGATAATAATGTTTTTTTATACATTCTAAGTATCATGTAACGTTGCGGATTACATTATATTATTTTATTAATTAATTTCTATAAGCTTAGCATACTGGGCGTGTTTGTATGTGTTTTTTTTTGCAAATAAAATACGGCAACTCTTTCGTAAAGTTCACGCCATAGAGAACTGTCTGTTAAAAAGTAATTCGTAGAACAACTCACGGGTGAGTTTTACTTGTTACTTTAAAAAAAAACTAACTTAATATAAAACTAAAATGATGAACTGAAGTTTAAATTCATTTATGTACTCGTTCTCTCTCACCTATACATTTCCATAGCCCATAACATGAGATAAAAGCTTAGCTTAGAGCCGTTAATACAGGCACGTACTGGTGCATACATTCTTTTTTTTTATTTGAATTATATCCGCGAAAATTGTAAGATAATTAATTCCACTATTGAATATAAGATAAAAGAAATAAGCTAGTGAAATAAATATAAAATTAGGTTTTTGTAAATAAAGACGGACCTTCAAAACTGTCCAGTAAGAGTTCAACGACTTGTCCACATTATGTAGATGAGGCCGCAGGTGCTCGTTATGTATCCCCACGCCGTGCTGCGCTGTATAAAAACTTCCGACGACAAAACGACCCTCACTCACTATTTCTAACTGATATCTGTTTTGTTTGCATACAGGAAAAATTGAATACGAATCACGGATGGCCGTTTCAAATAATGTAAACACCAAACACAGAACTGGAGTTTGTCCTTTGATAAATTCGTACTATAAATGTTCGCTCGGTGATGGGATTTTACTAACAACTTTAAATATCGTGAATATTAAATAACAAAGATGAAGACTACACGTTTACTAGACTACACGACTAGACGTTTTTCGACTACACTAAAATATTGATAAGCTAAAAATGGAATATAATAATAATAATAATAATAAAGCCTTTTATTTCCCATCACCTAAGTATTACATGTAAATATTCTTAAATATATAGTAATATGATTTTTACATTTTGATCTATTTTCAGTTTTTACACTTTTCTTTTTTCTTTAATATTGTTTATTTGATTTGCTTACATCAAACTTTTTCTTCGATAGGAACCCCTATTTGGGTATAGGCCTCCTCCAGCTTAATCAAATTTTCTTGGAATATGGAAAATATCAAAAATGGAATATACATAGTTTTAATTTACCTAGATCTTAACATTTTTCTATTCTGACTAAACTCTCTTAAAAATAAACACTAAGAAACGGATTCATTTTAAATGGTAAATAGCAAACTCAAAATATAACTTTAGTAATTATGCGACAGATATCATTTGAATAAAATGAATTGTTGTGTCAATCACATCGAAGAACCATGCGGGGCTCACGTACAGGGACTCTCAAAATGTCCATCATTCTTACTTAACGAACTAACTTGGCTAATTTCGTTTACAAAATAAGATGGACACAGGTGAATCTGTGACAGTGATAAATATACTCCACGTTATCATAATTAGCTTTAAACTTTTAGCGACAGGTGAGATTGAATAAAATAAGAATAAAAAGCATAATAAAGTACACTAATTGCATATAACAGTGACAAACCAAAAGAACACCAGTTCGTAAACAATGATAGCTTTTTGTTGTTGCATAGATTGAAGAGTAGAGAGAGGATAACAAATAAATACAGAAGTTTATGAAGAAACTACTGGTAACATTATGTTAAGTAATAGGTAAAATTGTACTAAGTTATCGTTATACTATGCTATGAGGCTTAAACCTCATTTGTCAAACTGGGCGGCGACATTGATGTAGTGTTGTCTATGAACTTCGTTAGCCACTTCCAAGTAGGTCTTGAGTTAGTTCACCCATCTATGCAATAAATAAATAAAAAGTATTCTGTTACATATTTAAAATATTTTTTTTGCTTGGGCTTTCAATCTATCATGACTTCAACGATTCCGCATGCAATTTGGACAAGAAGAATTAGCAACAGACTTAGAGCTTGCACGTTCCAAATTTAAAAATATGTACATGATGACACAGATAATTTAAGATCTACATTATATTTTAAATTGTAAAAGAAAATATTTTACATGATCTGAATAGCATTAATGACATTTTCAAGAAAACTTTGCACACAGTAGCCGTACAAGCACGATAGATCTTCTCGCTGTCGTTGGTTTGAGACGAAATAATTATAACACCTATTCATTTACACTTACGCTGTCAGCGCGCCATCAACGTAAATGCAGTTTTCGCAATCTTCCAGTTTAACATAAACCATCAATAAAGATCGTTCCATACCAAGTTAGCATTACAGCCTTAACTGGTCCATCGCAGCCGATAGACCGCGCTTCCTGGACCTGCTTGCATAGCTCACCGGACCGATCGGATCATCAACACTTGGAGACACGAATCTGCTATGTTTTTTTTTTTTATGCTTAGATGTTTGGACGAGCTCACAGCCCACCTGGTCTTAAGTGGTTACTGGAGCCCATAGACATCTACAACGTAAATGCGCCACACACCTTAAGATATAGTTCTAAGGTCTCAGTATTGTCACAACGGCTGCGTGCGGAATCACAAGAGGTCCTACCACCAGTAATTACGCAAATTGTAATTTTGCGGGTTTGATTTTTATTACACGATGTTATTCCTTCACCGTGGAAGTCAATCGTGAACATTTGTTAAGTACGTATTTCATTAGAAAAATTGGTACCCGCCTGCGGGATTCGAACACCGGTGCATCGCGCGATACGAATGCAACGGACGTCTTATCCTTTAGGCCACGACGAATCGAATGTGACAGCTCTGCACCACGTAGACTACTCACTGACGCAGTATTTAAGCTCGGCTTTGACTTACTGAACACTTCGCACAGTACTGTCACTTGCAAGCTTATCTCAGCACGGACAACGCTAACTTACTTGTACAGCCTCCGCTCTCGGATGGTAGCTGTGCAGCGGTATGTATCACAGAATACAACAATAATGATTTGGATATACTATGGGGTCCGGGTTTAATTAAATAATTATTTATTTATTTATCGTATGGCATTCGTTTAAACTGCGTGGTTATCATTTAAATTTATAACTAATATATAATATGTAATTCACAGAGATATAATAACTAATATCTCTGTGAAAGATATTTGGTATTCAGTCTCCAGGTATACTTGTCTATAAACTGTATTAACAATACACATAACACAGAAAACTCTTAGCTTTCGGCGGTTAAATGTGACATGTTAGTTGGCTATTAGTTGATTTGTTTATCATATTTATCAAAATATTATGATTTACGTAATAGTTTATTTCAAACAATCGCTATTTAAACAGACCCCACCTACTTACCCCCACGTTCAAATACTACAACAAATAATAAAGATAAATTTGAAATACACTATTACGAGTAGGTGTGGTTACTTTGAATCACTTAATAATTTAAATTTTACCCTAATGTGACGTCACGGTGAAAAACCAAATTTAACATTTAAGATGACAGCTAAGGTGGTGAAAAGCGTACCAAAGTCCATTAACATCACTACTGCTATGAACGGCTGATGGGGAAGTAACAAAATCAGCTGAGAATCCCCTGTGAAATTTTCTAAGACGCCCGGCTTATAAATCTAGGTATAAAGCCAGGTACCAATTTTTTAAGTAAACATACAAGCTCTATACGTGGTCACGAACTGCCTCTACGATGAAGGAATAGCGTAAAATTATTTTCAGAGTTCTCAATTTAATTGTATTTTTATGTGCGTTACCAGAGAACTTTTTTCTATGTATTAAACGTAAAACGGATGGCCCTTTTTTATTTGATAGACAAATAGACAAGACATTTAAAATTTAGTTTCACCAGTAGTTTTTAAATTACCCTCAATAATACACATTTAATCACCATCGACTATATTGATGATATTTTTATTTTTTGGTTAAAATTTCGTATTACTTTAATTGAGAATAGACACACGACCACACTGCCAGTTATGAATACGTAAAATGAAGGAAGAATTACTGCTGGCCTTTCCAGTTTCGCCAGAATAGGTGAGCGAGCACGGGCTCAGCCAGGAGCTAAAGGTGTTACATATGTACAAATATAATACACAATATTTCTATGAACTATTCCGAGATATTTACCCGCAAATCAGTTCAAAGGTGTAAAATGTCGCTCTGCGTATTATTGCGAAATGTTTCGCCACACTAGCGACACTGTAATAACATTTACACAGGGGAAATTCAAACGTCGAAGTAAGAGTATTTGCACGTTTGCCCCAATACGAGATTTCTTTGTAAAAGAAACGATAAATATTATATGAACGAAGTGACTAAGAAATCAAAGGTGACGCTTTACTCGAATACAAAATTGGAAAAAGAAAGTGGATAAGGGTTTCTTTTAATCGTTCTGAAGCAGTATTATTTTGCGGTTTGCTTGACGGTAAGTAGTCACCATCGCTCATAAAGATCGGCGTTCAAAATTTAAAAAGTTCTCTATTCACATAGATCTGCAATGTAAATCAAATATTTTTTTATTCCTCGTACAGCGTGTAGTGCCACTAAGAGAGCAAATAAACGACTCTAAAAACAGTCAACAAAATCCTTGCTTACTCTTTTCCAAAGTTAAATATATCATAGACGAAATTTACCAATATGTTTGAACTAGAAGAAATGGGTAGCATTATCAACTAACAGCCATGCCAACACAAGGGAGATAGACCAGCTGCATGCCCCTAAAGACACTTTTCAAATCTCATTTCAAAATATACAACTCATAGCGCTCAGGAAGGATCCCGGAGTTCATTCCAGAACCGGATAGTACGTGACAAAAAAGATCCCTGGGAACACAACGTGGATGAACGCGGCGTTTCCAAGTTATTGGGATAAATTTTGGTCCGATAACGATCGAAAAATGAAAATGAAGGATTATCTCAAATAGTTATCTAATTAAAAAGAATGAAATCAAAACTAAACACCGTGGATTAAATGCATGAATCTTATTTTTTTACTCACAAATATCATGTTTCTAATGAAATCGAAAAAGGTATTTGAAAGTGACATGTGACCACATACATAAAACATTAAAAACAGGTTGATAATGAGGTTTTTTAGTGAGATGTTCAGCATTTGTAACACTTATTGAAACTGTCTTAAGTATTGTTCTTTTATATATCAACTCTATAAATGTTTGATAGGGCCATCTCGGGAANTTTTTTTACTCACAAATATCATGTTTCTAATGAAATCGAAAAAGGTATTTGAAAGTGACATGTGACCACATACATAAAACATTAAAAACAGGTTGATAATGAGGTTTTTTAGTGAGATGTTCAGCATTTGTAACACTTATTGAAACTGTCTTAAGTATTGTTCTTTTATATATCAACTCTATAAATGTTTGATAGGGCCATCTCGGGAAATCTCTGTCTCCATTCGCAGAGGGTCTGCACTCAAATAAAACGGAATCCCAAATATTATTCCTCGACATTTTCCCTGTTCCTTCGATGTGAACCTTTATTTTTATGCTCGTACGTATTCTTATCAGAGAAGCGACACACTCCCGAAGAGCTTGTGACATACTGACTTAAATCCTTCCTCAGAGTGAGTTTGTCTCGGATAACAGCATTCTTATTCCTCTTTAGAATTATAGATTCAATTTTAGATTTAGTCCATTCGATGCCGTCAGTACTTTCACGTTTATAATTCTGAACTAATAACTGTAAGAGCTGAATGCTTTGACGCTTTGTCTGAGTGTCCAATATCTATATACGTATATACTTAAATCTAAATTCGTTAATATATATTTATAAATATTAATATGTGCATATATCAGTGTCTTTTTTGTAATGAATATCTGATATTAAACAATTTTCGAAGCTACCTTGCAAATTGAGGTCTGTGTCTCCATTGTACAGTAATTCTGCATTTTCGTTTTGTTCCTATGATAATCCTAGTTTTTCCTGATAATTCATTCATGTATAAAAAGTCCTAGACCAATTCGAATGCTATTATTAATATTGTATAGATGGGTGAACGAACCCTGTGAACGACACTCTCGCTACCAGAAAGTTACACTGCCCTTAAAGCGATATCTAATCGTGATTTGAAAGGTTTTGAACGCTCACCTATCTTAACGTAAAGTTGAAATTCGGAGATCAAATCTGAAGGTGCACCTGAGGTGATTTTTGTGAAGGTTTTTATTAGATCCATGGGACACGCTTATTATCTTTAAATATATGAATAGATAAAAACAATTAATTACCGTATTTTCGAATATCTGTTAACCTATATTTTTTTAAAAGAATAACATTAAGGTTTAGTTCAAAATCTCTACAACAACAAAAAATACAAAATGTAGTACATAAAATATTTAGTCTAAGTCTTGAGATGTCAATAATTATAGTCGAACTGTGAGCTTTGGACAAACACTAGAATTAGAATCGCATCTAAGTATATTGTTAATCTGTCTAATAAAATTTATAAACTAGTATGTTTTACAATGATATGCCGTATTGTGGTTTGTTCAACTTACTGTACCGCACGTTCCAACGGCAACACCTATGCCGTATTAGTATGCTACGCCACAATAACCGAAGTCGAATCACAAAAGATTTCCGGAGCGCGACTTGCACAAGGGATGAAAGCCAACATTGTGTAATCAGAAGGGTCGCAATCTTACCTCACCCCTCGCGCTGTGTCGAACACAGCTTCATCAACAAGGGCTCTTTCTACTCATTGTGAAATTTCGATGTTCAAAGCAAAGGAACTTCATTCGTCTCACATATTATATTCGAAGCGTATTGCTTAACATACATATGTGACCGTCCCCCCACTTCAGAACTTGTAAAAAGTACTTAATCTTACATTCATAAAATTTTTATTTCGCGTAGCTAATTGAGGCCGTTAGCGCAAATGTGGCCTAAGCTTACCATAGTTAATATGGAGATCACGAGATTTCATTTTAATTTTACACTGCTTCGTAGGCAATAACAATACCCGCAAAAAAATAATGCTTACAAAAGCATCTGTTATCTATGGGTGAAACTAGGGATAGGATATTTTTGCATCAAAACTTGTTATGTTAATAAATTTCAGTATATAAATCCGAATATGAAATTGTGGGCTAAGCCACTTTTGCACTGACCAACTCAATTCAGGTTGTATCTTTTTAAAATTGCATAAACAATACAAAAAAAAAGAATTAATTCACGGACATTCGAAATTATTTAATATACATGTGTTAGTGGTTTTAATAAAAATCAATATATGGCTAAATTACTGTTTACGTTATATTCGATCGATTTCCGATAGCAATATAAGATCGAAGATAATAGACATCGCCAAGTTGTCATATTGCATGCTTATCCTATGCATCAAATGTTTGAACAAATTCGCTCTAGAAGGTGGGAAACAATATTTAGAGACTTATTGATGCCAAACTAAGAAGTTCCACTTAAATGTTGTTACTAAACAAGTATTTTTCTTCTCTTTTTTTCTCAATCGAATGTCGTCATGGTATGTAAGATGAAAAGCCCGATGCATTTATATCGAGTGATCTGATTGTGCGCGTGTCCGAATCCCGAAGACAGGTAGCAGATGTCTTAGGACTCTCGTAACACTTAACGCCAGGTGAACCAGAACCCGTTCACCAGATTATAAAAAAATGTGTGTTTGTAAGAAAATGATTTAAAATTTGAATATATGGCCAATGTATTTTTTGTTTGTTTTTATTTCTTAGAACTATAAAATACCTTTCAAATGGATATTATTAGACAACGACATTATATGTATTAACAAAAATTAATTCACAACTCAAAAAAACAACAACGAATACCACACAACTAATTCAATGCTACCGAATTCACCATTCTTCAAATTACATAATAAATTTTGGAAGACTCATTTATTTCTTTATCACTAGAATGTAATAATTAAGGTGAGCCCAAAAAAAATTAAAGTAATAAAATGTCATTTTCTAAAAAAAAATGTTTACATATCCTTTTATGATACTAGAAGCTACGTTGAATATCACTACATAGTATAAAACAAAGTCGCTTTCTCTGTCCCTATATATGCTTAAATCTTTAAAACTACGCAACGGATTTTGATGCGGTTTTTTTTAATAGATAGAGTGATTGAAGAGGAAGGTTTATATGTATAATAACATTCATTAAATAGTGGGGTAATCAATAATAAATTACAGTTTCCGAAGCGAAGCGAGGGCGGGTCGCTAGTCATAAATAAATGAAATAGCATTAAAGAATGTTCGAGGCGTCGAGAGCTGTCCGTCACTCGCACAACGTAACACAGGGTCAGTCTCAAGACAATTCTGTATTCCCTTAACTCGTTATTGTTTCATATTATCAACAACGTAATTATTCTATCTCTTCTATTTAACTCCCAAAGCCTGACACGATTGTATCCAAAAGTCACGATGATCTATCCCGAAGCATTTCAACTACTGGTTAATAGTATTTTAGACGGACGCTTTTGCAAATACAAGTTTTGCTTCAATTTAACTTGTAGAAGATAGTCAATTCAATGTGTTCTTGGTACTGCTGACATCCATGAACTATAGTTAGTCAGAATCAGTCGTCAGCAGACGTCAATAAAAATGAACTTCAAAATTTTCAATTAATGTTTTTTTTTCATTTTATTTATATTAGCATAAACGACTATCGAATAGACAAAAAAAGGCGGAAGCAATGTATTTGTGCCCCTGGCAATGTTAATAGGCATGATTATGACACTTATCACATGTTAGTTTGTGAGAAAAAAATTAAATAAACGACTATGAATTTGAGATTCGCAATTCCAAATAAGGCTTCGAACAGATTCTGCACTAACCCTCTGGCGGTAATTAAGAATTCATAATGCCTCTTTGTGATCGAGTTAAATCTTTAACTAAAGACAAAATTTTCACTCACTTTGTACAACAATAACTCAATTAAGGTTTGTTAGAGGTGTGCTTATACCTTATAAAATAATAACGTAACTAAGTTATAAAATAATAACGTAACTAGGTAAACTTTGAAAAAAATGTTTTGAAAAATCCTCAACACTTTGAATAAGAAAATATTTTTTTCAATACTTAACGACTAAGAGTAAAATTTTCACTCATATCAAAATTTTATCTTAACTACTAATGCACTAATTAAATTTACGATTTACTTCTGAAATACATAAAGATTTAAGCCAATCAAAAGATAAATCAATTCATCATCATCATCTCAGCCTGTCTACTGTCCATTGCTGAACATAGGCCTCTCCAACTGATGTCCAGTGCGGCCGGTCCGTTTCCACCTGCATCCAACGTGACCCAGCAATTTTCACCAGGTCGTCGGTCCATCTGGTAGGTGGCCGTGGCAGTGGCCACACTGCGTTTGCCATTACGTGGTCTCCACTCGAGGATCTTTCTGCCCCATCGGCAGTCAATTATTTTCTGAAAATTGTAGGTCCATAACTATAAGCTATTGAATAGAAAATTAAATATTTTTGATAAAATTCCTAAATAAACATGCCATACAATAGGTTTATGTACATAGAGCTCTTTTAATTATGCCAAAAATTATAATAAAACTTCTTTAAGGTTAAAACTTCGAAGTCAACTTAAATCATTAGACTGATTACAATAGCTATATTTTTCTCAACTTCAAATCATCTGAAACATTTTTCGTATTTAATTAGGTACACACGATAGCAGCACACAAAATTAAATCATATTGAGATACGAAATAAATTATCTTCTGTTCGCGTTATTTCAATTAATAAATCTGTCGGCGCAACGTCTCTATTTAGTTAACTAAAAATAGTAAAAATTAACTGTTTTCTTAATTTTACGCATATCAACGACTGCTTGAGATGGTATTCACAAGAATTCATGACTAAGTTACCCCATCTTCACTACATAGTATAAAACAAAGTCGCTTTCTCTGTCCCTATGTATACTTAAATCTTTAAAACTACGCAACGGATTTTGATGCGGTTTTTTTAATAGAGTGATTGAAGAGGAAGGTTTATATGTATAATAACATCCATTAAATAGTGGAGAAATCAATAATAAATTACAGTTTCCGAAACGAAGCGAGGGCGGGTCCCTAGTTCTACTATAAATACGAGTGACTGTTGTCGTGGAAAACATTCAAACTCGAGCAACAGTATCACTGTACACTTGAAATATAATAAATTGAATTCATTGGAAAAGTGAGTCTTAATTACTGTCACAATGATAATGATGAAGAGAGTGACGTCAGCAATGCTACCGTCATCATTTCAAAAACACAATGGAAGCAGCCTCTACATCATATCTTATTAATTAAATAATAATAATAACCCTCATCACGTAGACTATACATTAGACACTGTATAGCCATATTACTAAGACTATACATAAATAATTAAAATCTTACGTTACGGACGTTTTTTCCCGGTTAGGGTACCCCTCCGCATCGTCCCATAAGGAACTTCGTTCCAAAAATATATACTAGAAAACCAAAAACTTGATACGATAAAAATAATGAGCATACTCTGAGTGTAATCATACAATACGTAATAAATAGTACCGGAATGTCTGAAGATAACCGTACCATCTCAATGTTAATGCGTGAGGGGCTCATTACATAGTGTTGACACCGACAAATGCCCTTTTACATATTCTTGTTGAGATCCCGAAGATTGAGCCATGAAATTGAAAACGATCCCTTTGAAGAAATTTATTCCAGGCACGAACTGCTCTCCCACTTCGCCCAAGAGGAGATTTCCTCGTTTATTTTTATGAAATTATAAAAAGGGCACTTAATTCATGTTTGTCATAACACATTTTAATATATGACAAATTTCAAATATGTGTTTTTAAAACGGTGCCATGATGCACTCTAATGCCGGTATTATTATGAGTCTCTAATTGTAAAGGATTTAGTTTTGACCTTTTCTTAGGTTCGAAGTATCTATTGCTCATGACGATCTTTTTGTTTGTTCGTGATAGATATTATAATGTATAATGTATAAGGGTGAGTATTCGATCTGTATAGCCTGTAAAACACGGAAATAGATGAAAAATACAATCAAAATTGAGTGGGTTGAGGAAACCGTATCGTATTTCGAAGCAATCTATTTTTAATTTATTGTAAGTAATAGTCATTAAATACAAACGTAGTTTAATAGCAGCAGTTTCAAAACTAATTCAAAGTGAAATTCCGCCAAAAGGAATTCAACTTTACAACAATAAAAATAGTAGCTGAGTGCTAACTACTGTTTTAAGCTCTTAACTTGCATTTAAGTTACAGAAGAATTTATGAATGGGGATTGAAAGGAAGTTACAGTTGGAATAAGTTCCAGACGGATTATTCAATTAAGAATATACCCATGTTGAGAAAATGTCTTAATTTTAATACGTTTATTACGATGCTTCAGATTATTATTTGGAGTTATTGTTAATATCACTCATGGAATATAAATTTTGAAAAACGTATTTTATACACCTACAAATACACCTATAAAAAAGAACAATAGCAAAAAATACGCAATGTAATACGATATTGTAATTGTCAAACTAATTTTTTTTTTAAACGAAATCTCAGTTATGTGCTTCAAAATATAATACAGAAAAAAATATACATTACATTACCTTTATGTTACATTATTACTGATTACCGTTATTTAAGTAAGTGGTGAGTTATAACATACTCAGAAACTGTGATTCGAAGAAGAAACGAAAGCCACAAAAAAAAGTCCTTGTATTTTCACACATTGAGTATTCACAGTTCAATTTATCCACCGGCGAACACAACTTTCCTACTTTTTCACCCCTGCAGAGCTTGCCAGCCACACGTTCTATATTGCTCGAAACTCGAGCACTCCATTATCTGCATGACCAAATTTGTTTTTAAATTTTGGCTGAATAAAGGTTTCGCTGTATATTTAGAGAAACAAAAGTTTTAATTTGCGCAACAGAAGTTTTCTGTACGTGTCTAGCTCATACAACGGTTTCAACAGAATTAAAGCCATTTTGTAGTTTCAAGTACATTATGGCTATTTGAATCACCGATTTTTTTTTATTGCTTCCATCTCTGAACGAGCTCACAGCTCACCTGGTGTTAAGCGGTTACTGGAGTCCATAGACATCTACAACGTAAATACCGCCACCCATCTTGAGATACGAGTTCTAAGGTCTCAGTATAATTACAACCGCTACCCCACCCTTCAAACCGAAACGCGTTACTGCTTCACGGCAGAAATAGGCGGGGTGGTGGTACCTACCCGTACAGACTCGTTCTAATACTAAACACTTTAAATTATGTTTTATTTCTTCCAATTCTTGACTACGCCTATCCCAGCTATACTGATTTAACCGAAACACATCTTGATAAACTTGAACGGCTACAAATTTTTTGCATAAGATTCATATTTGGTTTACGGAAATATGATCATGTATCTGAATTTCGCGCTAAACTCAAGTGGTTGCCAATTCGCCTTCGCCGTAATACTCATGACCTTTCTTTACTATATTGTATTCTCTTTTACCCCCATACCCTTACATATCTCAAAGAACGTTTCGAGTTCTTAGGTGATACGCATAATTTTTCCCTGAGATCATCAGATAGCCGCTGAAAATGCCGGCGCATACATCATTATTCTTTGATAACTCATTCACCATCCAGGCGGTTCGATTGTGGAATGCTCTGCCGGATGCAGTGAGAAGTGCTCCAACTTTAAACTGCTTTAAAAGAATGGTGAAGGAACATTACCTATCCGCCTAGTGTTGTTTGCTTGTTTATGCTTTATCCATACTGTTGATTTATTATGTGTATGTAAGTTTATTGGAATATAAATCATATAGTGATTTCATATTATATTTAACGCTATATATCTATTTATTGTATACAAATTTTCTTTAATAATGTATTATTAATAGTACACCGCAACATACCTGCTGTATCTTTATCTGTCCAGAATCTCGGGTAACTAAGCGGTTGTCTGGAAGAAATCGCTTTTAACGATAAGACCGCCCATTGTACAAACGTACTCTCTAGTCAATGGAAACCAAACAAAAATACAATTGAGAAACAGAGAAGAAAACATTTATTTATTTTATGAATATGTATTCAGAGGTTCAAAAAGTTCACTATCAAAACTCTAGAATCCTCTTGCCGCAAATATTTCACTATATTTTGTGTAAAACGTAACATGGGTATTGGAAAACGCTTTTCTACGTTGAATGTTATATCCGGTCGCGGCATATAATGACCTCATCGTATGAAGAAGCAAAAGCATCACGAACGAAATTCGTCATGTCATTATGCAAGGAAAGGGCGAACTTTACGAGTATAATAACGCGAGATGTCTGACTCGGTATGCCCCGTGAATGAAATGTTCTTTATTGTACCGTGTTTTATGAGAACGATTAACCTTTTAATATCGGCTGGACTTTCAAATGAAATCCGTTTTTTGTGTCCAAGCTTTACAATAATATCGAACTTCACTATCCTATTTAGATTAGTGACTAAATTTATATTGACTGTATTTATCAAAAGTAATCGTCATTAAATAGATTTCAAATAAAGCAGCTTATTTTCTTAAATTATCTTATTAGTATTATATTCGAATTTAAAACAAATGAAGGTAGGCAGCGGCTTGGCTCTGCCCCTGGCATTGCTGAAGTCCATGGGTGACGGTAACCTCTCACCATCAGGTGGGCCGTATGGTCGTCTGCCTACAAAGGCAATAAAAAAAAATTACAAACATAGGATCTATTGAAACGACTGATGTCAACAGTATTGCGAAAAACTTTTTTGAGATTAGTGAACAAAGACCTTGACCATACCATTTGGTTACCATTTTCCTCGTACGTACTATATAGATACTCTTTCTACATATATTAAAATTTAAAAAAGTTAAAATGTAACAAATCTTTTTTCTAATGTTCTCAAAGCACAATATAATTTTTCAATAAATTATTTCTTCTGTTGCAAATTTTTCATAAACTTAAGCGGGTAAATCGCTAATGTTCTCTCTACTACTTAAATACAAATTGTATTGCAAATTGCTTCGAGAGGTCACAGTGAACTTAATTTGTTTTTGATGGAAACACTGCCAGATCACGTTGTTCTTGTCAAATCATGCGGCTAATGAAGTTTCTTTGCCCCTTTAGGTTGCATATTTCCTTTGCGTTCGAATATTATAAAATTGAAAGGAAAGAAAGACGACGGTTGTGAAAGTTCTCATCAAAACGTTCATTGTAATAACACAATGTTACCAATCGAGTTCTATCCGTGAGGCACATACGACACCGTGCATCCGATGTATTTACTAGAAAAGTGAATGATTTATCTCACAAACATTTTCACATTTTGTTTTGTTTACTGTATTTATTTTATTTATTTATTTATGTACACACAGAAAAGAAGACATAGTATGTAATACTATACTTTTTAATTTTACCGAAAGGTAGTCTCTAGGTATCTCAAGGCTCAAGGTAAGAGAAAGCATTGGCATGTGCTCTATTAGATAGCCACTTAACACCAGGTGAGATTTTAGAATTAATAAAGTGAACGATATAAAAATAAAACAATTTACTATTAATTTATTAAATCTTAAATCAAAATTTCCATGTGCACGTGTAATAATGGATTCTGCAGATTCATGGAAGAGAAAATGTCATTACGTGGGACATGTTCAATTATCGACTAGATAGCCGGTGCTTGATAGTCGTTGCAGGCTGGACTCTAGTGATATCACTCAACACGACACATCTGCTACATGTTGCAAGGATCACATAATACAACGATAGATATAGTTTATTTATATACGCACCCGATTTGTAATATACGGACTACATTTTTCTCGGTAGTCAAAATTGTAACACAAAGCTTATCAATTCTTCGAGTTAATCGATAAACAGATATTTTTAATCAAAAATAACAATAACATCCATAATTTTATGATTAACATTTTAAATATCATTTAAAAACGAATCAAGTTTGTGATGAAAATAATAAAACATACATCTAAAGCAAAAGAAAATACGGCCCTACTCTAAATTTAAAACTCTATTCACAGAATCAAAATTTATCGTTTCGTTATAGATTTACACGTCGTTATAAATTGTACAATATCGATAATTCTATTATAAATGTACATGTTTTAACAAAAACCTCAAAAATCAAATAAATAAATAAAAAATAGAAAAAAAAGAGATTCCAAAACAAATTAATATACACTAAAAACAATAATAATCGAAATCGGTTGGCGTGATATTGAGTTATTCATTTATTTGTCGCGCACGTACTTAATGCAAATTTAAGACTTATATGGTTTTCTCGTGGATACCATTATCAGAACTGGACTAGATTGAAATGGGACCACACGGGAAGCGTCAGCTTTTAATAAAAAAAGAATCATAAAATCGATTCACCCAGTCAAAAGTTATGAGGTAACTAATATAAAAAAAAAAGCGTCGAATTGAGAACCTCCTCCTTTTTTGAAGTCGGTTAAAAAACATCACTAAGCACCAGGTTTAATATAATAATATAACTAGATAGTTCTCCAACCAACAAGCTTAACAATGAAATTGAATTGTTTTTAAATTATTAACAAATCTACGAGCGGAATCCCAGTTTCTTCTTTAGTACCTACATCACAAATTAAATGGCAAAACACTAACTGCATTTTTCAATTAGAACCACGTCTAGGAGTTCAGGTCGTAACTCACGGGACCTAGAACACATTACAAACGCGAGTGACTAGCGATTCGTACCTTTATTTATTGCTCCGAAATGGTGCCTTCTGCGGTTTGAACTCTGGTCAGTATTGTTTAATAATAAGAATCAAATACGCGCGCATGAAATCTTGACCTTCTTGGTCTATAGTTGGATAATACTTCCATGTCATCCTTCGGTAATATTAGTCTCCTTATTATTCTCGCCTATTTTCCCGTCCAACCTCATAATTTCTGAACCATTAATTACTGTGATTTAAACAGTATTACAGGGAGTCCTAGTTTGGGTCCAGGTGACTGTGATTTGTTCCTAATAATTTATTTATCTAGATGGCGTCAAGGAAACAGTGGGCAACCTAAAACAAGAATTATCTTACCTAATGTGAGTTGAAAATTATATTCTTGACCCAAAGTAAGCCTTATTGCCGTTTATATAAGTGTAATATACTTGTATACATCGCAAACCTGCAATGGAACGTACAGCAACTGTCGGATATGCACCGCGTTCTCTCTCAGCTCGCTGAGTTTCTCGCCGGATCTTCTCAGCGGGTCGCGATTCCGATCAGGTTGCAGATTCATTTGTGAAGCAGCTGATCTTGAGTTGTTAGGTCTCTTTCGGAGGCGATCGGGTACCCGTCCTGGCTGAGCCTTTGCTAGCTCACCTGTCCTGGTGAAACTGGAAGGCCTCCGGGCCACCAGTAATACTTCTATCATAAAAAAACCGCGTTCTCTCAAAACTGGAGATTCTGCGCTTTAGATATTTCATCAGTTTCTCTGATGTTATAAAATGTATTCTTTGATTATTTTTTTAATAGGTATAGTCACACGCTTTATTAAGAAAAAGTATATTATACATTTATGCATTTACTTTTTAGGATTCCAGTCCTGAAAGAAAAAAATGGAACTCCACCATTTTTTTCTACACCTGTCTATCTGCCCTTCACTTAACATCGTTTAAAACTTACGTCTGCAGATAAAGTTTTTTAAGTTGTTGTTGCATTTTCAAGGAACTCTAAAAGCCTTAACTTGCATGAGCTTACTACTCACAATGGTCAGGTTTTTTTACATTTATAACAATTTTTTTTGGAAAATCAATGTTTAATTAATTATCTGTATTAACTCGGCGTTCCGTCATCACTAGCATGTATGTATCATACTATAATAAATTTTATTCCATTTACTGAAATTCATGAATATATAAATACATAAGCGTTATGCTCGACCTTGTTTTTAAATCACTTACTGCTTTTTTAATTGAGGTTTATTTTTTATACATTAGCAAAGAATGCTGACGAAGAAAAAAGGAATAGAAGCTTCTCAGCATCAGAGATACTGCGTTATATTTAAATTTAAATTTATTTTCCAGTCCGAGTAAAGAGCTTCGAATAGGAAACATAAAATAAATCGATGATCTAAAAAATGGGTCCCATTGCTACTGTTTCCGAAAGATACTGTATGTGTTACTAAGCCGGTTCACCCTCTTAGACTTCCCTTGTTCAAAGTAAACGTATTGAAGCGGAATGTTCCACATCAGAGGTAAGGTAAAAGCAAGTATTCATGTTTAATTTCACCCTGTAAGAGAGCACGTAAAAACTCTTTTATCTGGACCCGAATTCTTGGTGAAGAATTTCGATTCATTCGTTTTGAAATTTTCATAGTTCGGAATAAATACAGAAGTTTATCTTGATTTCTTTATTCATACAAAAAACACACAGGCTACAATCAAAGTTTTGTGATCAAAACAAAACAAAACTGTTTAGTCTCATTCTTAACACTACTGAAATGTCTCATCATGACGCGATCGTTGCGAGTTGTACGAGAGCATCGGTTTCTTGAATCTAATTGCGCGCCACCTGCCGTATGTTGATGTTGAAAAATCTTCCCTAAAATACTAACAACTGTGCTAAATGTTATCTTAATCGGATGAAGTTTAAATACGAATAGAAATAAAAAAGAGGAAATTCAAAAAACGTATAAATACTCATTTTAATTCATGTTAATAATTATTACGACTCGAAGTCGTCGTGGCCTAAGGGATAAGACGTCCGGTGCATTCGTGTTGAGCGATGCACCGGTGTTCGAATCCCAGGCGGGTACCAATTTTTTCTAATAAATTACGTACTCAACAAATGTTCACGATTGACTTCCACGGTGAAGGAATAACATCGTGTAATAAAAATGAAACCCGCAAAATTATAATTTGCGTAATTACTGGTGGTAGGACCTCTTGCGAGTCCGCGCGGGTAGGTACCACCGCCCTTCCTATTTCTGCCGTGAAGCAGTAATGCGTTTCGGTCTGAAGGGTAGGGCAGCCTTTGTAACTATACTAAGATCTTTAGAACTTAAATCTCAAGGTGGGTGTCGCATTTACGTTGTAGATGTCTATGGGCTCCAGTAACCACTTAACACCAGGTGGGCTAGTGAGCTCGTCCATCCATCTAAGCATTAAAAATAAAAAAAATATTAACTCATGTAAAGCAAATTGTGCTTTAATATAAGTATTATTAATTGCAAAAAAGGTAGGAAACCCTCAATACATATTTGCCTGTAGTTGACACGCTACACTGAACTATACTAAGATCTTAGAACTTATATCTCAAGGTGGATGGCGCATTTACGTTGTAGATATCTATGGGCTCCAGTAACCACTTAACACCAGGTGGGATGTGAGCTCGTCCATCCATCGAAGCAATAAAAAAATAAATAATGATAATAATAATTTTTCAATACCCTTTTTGAAGAAGTCAGATGTACGGGACAAACTCTTCAAAGGCATTGATTACTTACAGCCTCTCTGGTATTCCATTTTTTCATTGCCAAGAAGTTGCCCAAACTTTGGAAAAAGTAGAAGTCTATCATCGCAAGATCTAGTCAGTACGGTGTTGACGCAAAACTTTCAAACCTAGGTCTTGTAGCTTGGAGGCCGTATGTTGTCGCCTAAAAGTAGCGGGGAAGAGCGATTAACCAAGGTTGACTCAAAATTCGCGAGCTTCTCAAGCTTTGTATTCACTTCCTCGCAGTACAGATCAGCGGTAATGCTGGTACGGTTTGATAAGAAGCTGTGATGAATTATACGGGCACTAGACCACCAAACAGTCACCATGGCTTTTTAGGGGTATTTTTTCGTTTGGAGTATTGCCTAGGTTTTATTTGCATAGGTGGTTGGACAGCCCACCTGGTGTTAAGTGGTTACCGGAGGCCATAGACATCTATAACCTAAATGTCACCCCCCACCTTGAGATATGAGTTCTAAGTTCTCAGTATAATTACAACGGCTGTCCCACTGTTCATACCGAAACGCATTACTGCTTAATGGCTGAAATAGGCGAGTGGTGGTACCTACCCGTGCCAACTCAGTAGAGGTCCTACCACAAAAGGATCTGAACAACAAGAAAGCAGAAGAGCGCTTACTATTATCAAAAAGAATCCATATTATCATCGCAAGTGACAATGTGGTTTAAAATCTTTTCGTTTGTTAAGCAACGCAAGAGATATAAACTTTAGCGCGTTCCTCGCGCTGGCAATCGTTCAGTTCATGTGGCACCCGCTTATCAAGTTTTTTTAACCATGCAATTTTGACACAAATTAACCAATAATGTTTTGATGCTAAACTAGAAAGCTGCGGCTAACTCAACAGTACTATGAGTATCGTCAGCTTCCACCACCGCCTTTAATTTTTCATTGTTAACTTTAGCTTTCAGGCGACCACGAGGTTAATTTTTTTATCAAAATTTCCATGTCAAACGTTCAAACCAACGTAGTACTCCGTACACATCATCAATGTCGCGATCCGTTTGTATGTGTATGGCAATGCTATGCCACCGCGAAGGAACTTGCTTTCATAATTACTAGTATTTTTATCCAGTCCAGTCAAACAGTTTGAATATGAATACTATAACAATAGGTATTCTCAAATCTTTTAAATTTGAAGACTTGGAGAGCCAAGTTCAAATTTCTTTGGATATCTTGGTACTCTGTACCATTTCTCTTTTTGATCTATACCTACTATACCCATATAACGGGCTTAGGACTTTTTGGCGGGAACGCGAGGAGTGAAGTTGTGTGATTTGTTTTATTAAAATTTTGTCTATTTAGTGTTTCTTCGGGTTTAAATGTGTAATAATGGTGGTTTATTAACTGTTTAATATCTGTGAGAGTGCACAAATGTGGGAAAATGAAACAAAGCCGCTGGACGAAACTTCTCGGGACCCTCCAAAAAGTCCACTGAAAAAATCTTAGTAAATGACCACCATTTTACTGAGATTATATTTCACCCCATTTCATTTCATTTCATTTCATCCCATATTTCAAATTAATCATCTTCATTTCATTTCACTCCATAATATCATTTTTCATAAAAATATGAATATGAATTAAAATAAGACATCACTTAAAGGTTTCAGTTACCAGGTCATAAAATATCTTAAAAAAAACCGTGCTTAATTTGTGATTTAAAAACATAAGAGGACTGGACTTTTTGGCGGGAACGCGAGGAGTGAAGTTGTGTGATTTGTTTTATTTTGTCTATTTAGTGTTTCTTCAGGTTTAAATGTGTAATAACGGTGGTTTAATAACTGTTTAATATCTGTGAAAGTGCACAAATGTGGGAAAATGAAACAAAGCCGCTGGACGTAACTTTTCGGGATCCTCCAAAAAGTCCACTGAAAAAATCTCAGTAAATGACCACCATTTTACTGAGATTATATTTCATCCCATATCATCTTGTCTCATTTCATTTAATTTCATCCCAGCTGATTAATGTCTCAAATTAATCATTACATTTCATTTCATTCCATATTATCACTTATCATAAAAATAAGAATATTGGTAAATTAAAATAAGACATGACCTAAAGATCTTAGTTACCAGGTCATAAAATCCCTTAAAAAAACATAAGACGACTTTTGGCGGGAACGCGAGGACTGAAGTTGTGTGATTTGTTTTATTTTGTCTATTTAATATTTCTTCAAGTTTAAATGTGTGATAACAGTGGTTTATTAACCGTTTAGCATCTGTGAAAGTGCACAAATGTGGGAAAATGAAACAAAGCCACTGAACGTAACTTTTCGAGATCCTTCGAAAAATTCAACTGAAAAAGTCTCAATAAATGACCACCATTTTACTGAAATTATATTTCACCCCATATCATCTCATCTCATTTAATTTCGTTTTCATTTCATTTCATTTCATGCATAGACCTTTATAGTATACTTCAGTGATTTCATGCTATGTTTCATATTAGTCAACTTCATTTCATTTCATAATATCATTTTTCATATGAAAAAGTTTTCGTTAAAATTAAAATAGGACTTGACCTAAAGGTCTTAGTTACCAGGTCATAAAATCCCTTAAATTTTTTTTCATGAAAAACACATTTATCGACATCAGTTGATATTAGTGCCATTTCAGTTCGAAAAATTTATGAATGAGTTTTCTATTTAAAGCTCCAACTCGTAATTAAATTTACTAACGTAGTGTTAATATCTTTGAATAAATTAATAATAATGCAGCAGTTTACCTTATTCTTTGTTGTACATTTAACTGCACTTTTTGCGTCTACGGTAAAGAGATATTACTTTATTTTCATTCAAATGTTTCAATAATTTTATGTATTAAAAGGCTTCATATTTTTTAGGCATGTATAGATTATGATGGTTTTTTGAACATGAAACTAGAACACTCTTTAAATTGCAATGATGAAAAATTTTGTCATAGAGGAAGTATAACTTTGAAGAGCATAAGAACGGGAGTTCCTATTATTGATCAAATACTATTCAACGAAAAGCATCTTGAAGCACTGAAGGTTTTGTATTCTTACCACTTTGATTCCTGTTTGGTTAGAGGTTGTTTGGCATAGAACGAAAGACCAAAACAATTTGAATAAACCAATTTTTATTACAGAAACTAGCAAATGAAGATGAATTCTATTCAATTAAAACAACAATTACAACAGGTGAAAACAGCAAAGGAACTGAATATTTATCATCGGTTAAAGCTCAAGCATTTTTGGAAAATGGTCTCTCTGATGTTATCAATGCATGGATATTACCTAATGGAGCTGTTATTGCAGTCAATTTCCAAGTTGCTAACTCTACGCAACCACTAAAGCAAGCCACTAATGAGTATAAGCTCAATTCTAAATTCTACTTAAGATATATTGAGCAAGCTCCAGTGTGAGTAAAATAATGTCTATCCAAAAATTATTTACAAATTATTCTTAGCTTAAACATAATTTTCTCAATAGCAAAATTTTATATATCTAAAAAAAAAATTATCAGATTAGAGCATCAATTAAAAGACAATACATTGCATTATTTACGTATATGTATCATTGTTCGTCGAACAAATATTTGAAGGCATCTTTCTTCTTCCTACAAACCTAAACTTAAGTTTGGTAAAATGTTTTCACACTAATATGTTGATCTGAAACTTAATGATTGTAATTCCAGGTCAGTTTGCATTTCTAAGTTGCTTGACTGTGCTGGCCTTTTCAAATTTTTCTGTGAGCCACCACATGTCTTCTGATAGTAGACATCACATACTCTTTGGTCTAGTCACATATCAAGGACTTCAGATTCACAGTGGTGACACTGCCGTTTATACATGCAATGGGTTCATGCATTCAATGGGTTTTTCAGTGTGAAAAACCCATTGAAATTCATTGAAAGGTGTTCTTGGTTCAAAAAATTGAGTATATTAGTAATGCCTTAAACAGTCAACCAAATTAAACATAATACCAATTATCTTTAAATTAGTATATTGAAGTACTCTATAAAGTATTGAAAATTGGTCTTGATCAGCTGTTGCAAAGAATTCTAATAAACATACAAACAAAAAGACAGTAATTATATTATTAAATGTTATGTAATTAACCAGTATTAACAAGTAAGTGAATCATTATGTTTCAGTCCCGATACTGCATCATATATACAAAAAATGGAACGTGACAGAGAGGCACGTGAAAAGGGAGAAATGAAGGATAACAGGTCATTCCTAGCTAAATATGTAAGTTCACTATTAAAAAGTACAGATTATAAAATAAACTAAATATATTAAGTAGGTTTACAAAAAATCACCCTTGATCATATCACAAATCTGGCTTTCGAATGAACTCCTCTCCAGTGCTTCCTAAGTGACATGTTCCTCATCAAATGAGATTTATGGAAATTTAGCAATAAGCAGCAACATCACTTTGCCCCTAATATGAATATCCGCAAATGACAATGACCACTTACTACAAGGTGGGCCATGTGATAATTTGCTTACTAAGGCATTAAATTCAAAATCCTGAGACTGTTACTGGAATGCTGCCATTTGTTCTCGCTCAAAGGACTTGACATTTGTTATACAACATAATTAAGATCTAGAACTGCAGGTGGAATATCAGAGTGGGTGACATCATTATTGCCTGTTGGCACATATACACACTTAACATCAGATACTATTTAAGATAGTCTACCAATGTAGTGCAATAAAAAAGAACTCTTATTTTTTAATATTGTTTTCTGGTGTCACTAATAAATTAATTCTGGCTTTGATAATTGAATGTGGACTGCTTAAAATAGGCTTGAATAGTAAAAAAATCTAACAATCTTGGTTTTCAGTATAATTTCTATCACTACATATAACAAGTACTGTTTTGGTTTCAGTGGATGTATATTGTTCCAGTAGCAATATTTGTTATGATATCAGGAGCCACAAATCCAGAGGCCTCGGCACCAGCTGGACGTTAATACTGTTTTATAACTCAATTATGTTCTTAAGTAATTAATTTATTGAAGTTTATAGTGTATTACAAACATGCAAATAGGAAATTGGCTAATGTGTTATTAAAACCTAAAAGGTGTAGTGAGCATGCTGAAACAATTTAAATCAGATAATAAAGTTCTGATCTAATGTGATTGTATTACATGCATTTTTTTGTTTGTTTTTTATTAGACGAGAGGAGATCCTATAGCCCTGTCAATGCAATATAAAATTTATCGCGCGCTTGTATGTGACGAATATTTTATAAAATACCGGACACTGTACTCGTCGAACTTGTCGGTTACGACGAATAGCTCGAGCTAACTTATAAGAGTCAATGAGTTTCTCGCCGGATCTTCTCAGTGGGCCGCGATGCCGATCCGGTGGCAGATTCTGCGAAGCACTGCTCCCGCTATGGCTGGGGCTAGCCAATTCTCTCAAGTTTAACCCGTGAGCTTTTACCAACCCATCCACACGAAGCTGGAATAGGAATAGAATAATAGGGAAAAAAGTGGCTGATACATTCACCTCTCATTAGAACAAGTGGTGAAGTGGCGGCATATCAAACGGGAGCTAACGCAATATCTAAATACTTTGGCACCCTGCTTTGAAGTCGCGTCGCGAAGTCCAACTGCATAGGACTGATCCGACTTCCTAAAGTTGTTGTGGTTGCAAGTGTGTAAATTCCTACCAAGACGCAAAAATGGCGCTCAAACTTCCGAACTACCGTTTTCAAGAGCAAGAGAATACTCTATTTTTAATTATTTATATAATGAACTCTACACTAAATAGACATTTATTTGGATATATATTTTTTTATTGAATATTCACTATTTTTGTTAGTTGTTTGCCATAAGTAATAAATACAAATAATGTGTTTTGTAATGTAAAAAAATCCTTCCTGAAGAGCTTAAAGCAATATTATAATTTAGTAATATAATTGCAGTATCAAGACTGGAAAATGGTAATATGGTAATTGAGTAAGAAACTACAAATTTGCTTTCTACACAAACATTTATTATGATGGTTATTCTGATAAGAAGCAATAGATGAGCATTTTTAAATATAAAAAGTAGAAATGAGTTTTTTTTTTATCAAATATAATTTTGATTAAGCCCCAATCTTTTCTATTTCTTCTGCATCTTCAATATCCAGTAATTGAATTTTCTTACCAAAGTGTGCTTCAATGTCTGTACAGATCTCCATAGCTTGTGGAGAGTCTATGAGGTTAATTGCAATACCAGCTTTTCCAAATCTACCAGTTCTCCCAATTCTGTGCAGATATGTCTCACAATCTGCTTTTCTATTCATGTCCATGGGCATGTCAAAATTGACAACTAAAGTAACTTGTTCAACATCAATTCCACGAGACAAAACATTAGTTGTGATCAATACTTTTTCAAGACCCACCCGAAAGCGATCCAGTACTGCAATTCTCTGCTCAACTGTCAATTCACCAGAAAGGACAGCCACTGAGTGACCATCCTTTGACATCTTTTCAGACAACCAACTTGCAGTCTTTCGTGTATGACAAAATATAATTGCTTGACCAATTGTTATTACACCATAAATGTTACAAATTGCTCTATATTTGTCTTCTGCACTTTTGCACTTTACATAATATTGTTTTATGTTATCCAGTGATTCTTCTTCTCTCAAAAGTCTGATTATAATTGGATTAGAAACAATTATCTCAGCAAATTGCATGACTGCAGTACCATATGTTGCAGAGAAAAACATCATCTGACATGTTGATGGTAAGCATTTATGAATTCTAATGCATTGGTCTTGATGCCCTTGTCGATTGATCATGACATCTGCTTCGTCTAACACAAAAACTTTAATTTTACCCATATCAAACATGCCAAACTTGACACCCCAATCAAACATTTTTCCTGGAGTACCAATAAGAATGTGATCTGTGATTTTTGAACCCCTGGGAAGTTCTTCCCCTCTAACTGCATACTTTAACTTTATTTCAGGACAAAATTTTGCCATTTTTGCAGCAACTTCACCAGTTTGTATGGCTAGTTCATATGTGGGACTAAGACACAATACTTGAGGATAATTCTTGTTAGAGTCAACTCTGCTTAACATCGCTAAAACAAAGGCAGCAGTTTTTCCTGTACCTGATTGTGACTGGGCTATCATATTCTGTGGAGGATCAGCTAAGAGTGTAGGAAGTGCTGTTTCTTGAATTTTAGATGGAGCATTAAAACCCATAGCATATACCCCTTTCAGTAAATTTGGCTTCAAATGCAAAGCTTCAAATGTTTTTACAGAATACAATGGTGAATTAGGATCTTTTCTCTGTATTTCTATATCTAGTTTAGATTCAACTAGACCTTGCCGTATGATTTTCATTAAAAGAGAAGTATCGGCTGCATTAGGGGTATCAGGTACATCATCAGAATCTGTTTCTTGGTTATGTTTTTTATCCAAGCCCAGCCCTGCAACTTTATTTGAAATCTCCAACTCTTCTGCCTTTTGTCCCCACTGGCTAGCCATGTTTATGACTTAGAAGAATCTAAAACAAATGTAAAATTAAACTAGTATTTGTTAGTGTGCATATCACAATATAGACAAATTAAGTTCAATTCAAATGAGTTTTATTTTAATTTGAATACAATGGAGTCCATTATTTAATTATTGATTTACTGCACATTTAGTTGAGTTATTTTACAAGATCAATATATCAATTAAAAAAGAAAAAATTCCCGACGTGAATACGTAAGTACTGCGTTATAAACCACCAGCTACTATGGTCGATTGACTTTTGTATTATAATTAACAATCTAACAAAAAAATTACTAAGTGAAATATTAGTTGAACACCAATTCTTCCCAAAAAATCTTTATTTGTTCTTTGGACGTAGTAATTATTTTATCCTCATTAGTTCGCTAAGACCAACTGAATCATTAGAACTGATCCTTTCTTGTTTTTATACTTAAAATCAATGTATATGTACTTAGCCACTAACCAACTACTTATTACTACACCTTTATTTCTACTGTTTATGATCCAATAAGCGGCAACAAGCAAGACAAGTCACTCACTCACTATCAATAATTGTCAAAAGTGTTTTTTTTTATGGGATTTTATGACCTGGTAACTAAAATCTTTAAGTCATGTCTTATTTTAATTTAGATTCTTATTTTTATGAGAAATGATAATATACAGTGAAATGAAATGAAGATGATTAATTTAAGACATTAATCAACTGAGATGAAATTAAATGAAATGATATGCGATATTATAGGATGAAATATAATCTCGGTAAAATGGTGGTCATTTACTGAGATTTTTTCAGTGGACTTTTTGGAGAATCCCGTGAAGCTACGTCCAGCGGCTTTGTTTCATTTTCCCACATTTGTGCACTTTCACAAATATTAAACAGCTATTAAACCACCGTTATTACACATTTAAACCTGAAGAAACACTAAATAGACAAAATAAAACAAATCACACAACTTCACTCCTCGCGTTCCCGCCAAAAAGTCAAGGTAGACTTTTAGGTGTATTATCAGTGTAGATGCAAATAGACTGTTTTTAAGGGATTCGTCCGTCTGGTGTAGTGGTAAGTGACATGGTCACTACACTAGGGGGTCGCGGGTTCGAATCCCGCCAAGGGAAGATATTTGTATGATAAATATAAATGTCTTTTCCAGGGTTATGGATGTATATTAAATATATGTATGTGTATAATAAAAATCTTACATTTATTTCCGATATCTGGTACCTGTAACACAAGTTCTTTACGAACTTATCACGGGACCAGTTAACGTGGCGTGATTGTTAGTAAAATATTTATATTTATATTTATATTTCACTCCACAATATTATTTTTAATAAAAATATGAATATAAATTAAATTAAGACATGACTTAAAGGTCTCAACTACCAGGTCATAAAATCCCTTAAAAAAAGTCTACCGTATTTCAATAATTAATTTTGTGGTTAGATACATAAATACATAGTGGTTACACATTAATCTCATAATTATTTCATTAAAATATTTAAAAATACTACAACTAGATAAAATCTTGTTAAAAAATGTTAAAAAGTGTTCTGAAAGCACGAGCAAAGAGTTTTTTGTCAATTTCTCTAAAAAAAAGAACATTTCTTAGTAATGATTATAAATGTAACGAAAATTGGAATTCAGCAATATCAAGTCCCCTTCTAAACAAAATAAATCTTAATGATTTTTATAACAAATTGGATCAAACTCATAGCTCGAAAGGCATCATCAGTGCAATAGACGTAGACATATTCGCTAACGCTGTTACAGAACCAGTCCATTTGGAAGAACTTAAAGACCTATTACACAAATTAAGGCTTTCAGCAGAAACGGGCAGCATGCTGGAGTCAACGTCACATGCAACTGTTAGACATAGTATCAAATTTGATTATGTTGATGAATTAATACAGATGTTAAAAGATCCTTTAAATTATGGACTGTTCTTGGATGATTATAGTGCAAACATATTACTGAATGAATTACTTGTTAAAAAGAATTACACACAAGCTGCTGATGTAGCAGCACTGATAATGTTACAAGAAGAATATAATAATGATATATTATGTAGCTTATGTCAGTATTCTTCTTACATGTTCATAAAAAACTATGTTGAACCGGAGCCAGCTGTCATGGAAGAAAACAACAAAAAAGTGGAAGAAATCAAAATAAGAGTAAAGTTTTTACGGAATCCTTATTTTGATGATCATTTTGACATAAAAGATAGGTTAAAATTGGCTGGGAAAACATTAGCATGGATATCTGAAAAAACATCGAATACTTTAAACAATAACTTACAATTAATTGGTTGGTTGATATATAAGAAATATGATCAGTTATTGGCAACAAGTGAAGAATTATGTACTAATACTAAATTTAGAATTTACAATGAAGTGATTGATCTTCTAAATAAAGAGCTGCATAAGGTAGAACCAGAGAAAAAAGAAGTATTAGAGAAATGTATATCCTTACTGGCAAAAATAGAAATTATTCCTACAAAGCCTTCTTTACAAGCATCTTTAACTGACAATATTGAAAATGCTATTAACAAAACCCAGGAAAAGGATGTAGCAGCACAAAAAGAGGTAATATTATTATACTACAACTTGTTTGTGTTGTCTTCTTGAATGACAACGCATTTTCAAAAAATAAAAAGCAATTCATAAGTAAAAAATCCAAATCTTAGTTTGATACTGCAATAGCTAGTATGAGCTCCAGTCCCAATTAACACAAGTTTTTTTTTTAACATACCTAATAATTGGTACTTTTCCAATAGTTTGGTACTTTGGATTTTCCAAATTTCTTTACTGAATCTAGTACCGGATGGGAACCGTTACCCACTGAGAAAATTTGGCGAGAAATCAGTGGGTTGTGTCTGTGGCCTAGTTCGCATGTAAAACTCTTCGTCAGAGCCTGACACCTAAAAGCACTGAGAATGGATCCAGAGGATCCAACAAGGTACATCTTGCTTGACTTGCGAGACGGCAGCTTTGCTTTGCCTAGCTTGGATATATTATTAGCGGTGGCCATGATAAAAGTATTATCATGCTTCGCCACTTTTTCAAAGTAGCATTCTGACGCTTCCCTAAGATTCTTACTAGTTCTAGATTTTCTCAAGTACCATGGAGCTCCGACGGCTATCCTTGCATAGGTCATGATGGCACGTATGCAAGTTTTGTAAAGTATCACCTTGTTACAAAGGGACAATTTACTTCGCTTTCATATGATGAAATAGAGTAGACCGAGTAGGAATGCGGCTCGTTTGCTTACTGACTTAATGGTGGGACCGAATGTTATCAATTTGCCGAGAGTGACGCCTGATACTTGGCATTCGAAG
Organism: Bombyx mandarina; assembly: GCF_003987935.1. The sequence goes on from NW_021011580.1 coordinate 425,713, forward strand.
CCCACGGTATGAGCGTGGCCAAGATTTTGATGGAATTAGTGCGCCTTATTCGTGACGAGATATTAGGAATCGTGTCGGGAGGGCGACTCCTTTGGAAGAGCACGGCTGTGCTTTTCGTAGGGTTGATGTCGATGCGCCACTTCCAGAACCACTGCCTTAAATTGGTAGCCACGATCTGAAGTTTACTGTGGATGAACGACATGTTCCTACATTAGTAGTAGATCGTATCATCGACGAAGAGGGCTAACTGGGTCGCCGGCGACGGGGGTATATATTTGTAAATGAAACCGTTGTGCCAGACTTTGTCGACAGTCTTCGCGATACGATAAGATATGCTCCGCGAGGCAGAGCACTTGTCGGATACACGAATGCTTGGCGCAGAATCCAAACTGTACGTTTATGATATTTATAAAAGGCTTCCTTTTGAGGTGATAAAGTCCCAGAGGCGTTTATGCATCAGTCTTTCATATAGTTTGTCTATCGCTGGGAGGAGGCTAATCGGGCAGTAGGTGGAATGTGAGCTCACACACACACTGCTAATATAAAAAATGTCTTTAATATACGATATATTTCGATTTACCCTTAGTTTGTTAGTTTAGTGGGCTATGAAATTTATGGTATGATGCCTATCGTGGTATGGGTTCTGGCCACCCCTCTGATGCATTTTGTAAATATTTTAAACTAAAACTCATTTTTTTATATAGCTAATAACTAATTATAATAAATTTCTTGTTCTAGTTATTTATTCTTTGGGAAAAAACAAGGCAGTTGAAACTTGAAGAGCAATCACATCGTCTTGACAGAGTAAAACGTGTACAGATTATTGAAGAGAAACAGAGACAACTACAAGAAGAAGAGCAAAAGCTGTGGTTCTTTGAGAATGAGGAAAAAATTGACCTTCAAATTGAAGATAAAGAAAAACTTGTAGATAAAACGCAAACAAAGAAAAAGGTTTTAACAGCAATAGATGAAAACTATATACCACCAGAAATCTTACCCAAACGACGATAATACATTATTAATACATTACAATTCAATAAAACTAATATAGAAACCTATTTCTCTTTATTTTGAGTCATAACCAAATAATAATAAATAATTGAAAAATTTAGGTTTCTTCTTTAATTTTTGCAATATCAAATTTAATTTTCTCCAAGGTATCTTCAGTCCTCTTTGCAGTTTCTGTTTTAACATTTTCTTCTAAGTCAACAATGNCGATAATACATTATTAATACATTACAATTCAATAAAACTAATATAGAAACCTATTTCTCTTTATTTTGAGTCATAACCAAATAATAATAAATAATTGAAAAATTTAGGTTTCTTCTTTAATTTTTGCAATATCAAATTTAATTTTCTCCAAGGTATCTTCAGTCCTCTTTGCAGTTTCTGTTTTAACATTTTCTTCTAAGTCAACAATGTCTCTTTGCAAAGATCCTATATCATTAACCAATGACACGATAGTTTTACATTCTGAATGCAGCAGAGCTAGTAGTTTATATGCTTTCTTTGCTTGATCATCTTTCTTTGCATCCTGTAATGAGAAAATATACTAAGTTAATTTGACTTTTGTTTTTATAATTATTATCCATTTGTATATGAAGTAGCGTCAGAATAATACTTCGCGACGCTATACCCCCATGTCGTGGCCGCCGCTATTTACATTCATTGTAAACGCCCTAGACATGTATCTGTCAGGATCTGTGATATCCACCTTCAGTGCTATCGTTCGTAATTATTATCTGATAGTAGATGCACACGCGAAACAGTTGACCTCGACTTATTATACCTCCATGAGAGGCTCTGAGGCAGTTCTCAACTTCTACACCTGGCTGAGCACATACTCGCTAACCCATCCCAGTGTAGCTGGGAAGGCCTCTAGGCCACCCCATCCAAGGTATACCCCAACCCAAGATATATAAATGTAGGATTGGTAAGAACGGAACGTATGAAAAGAGTGTGGAACGGAGCGTTAAGATGTGAGTGAGAGAAAACGGAAAGAAAGAGATAAGAGAATGACAGAGAATTGGCAGATGGCGAAGACGGTTGAAAAATGAGTACGACGTAATAAAATTAGTGTTAATTAATAATTACTATTATAATAGAAGATTTTGGAATAGTGTAACTTTTATTTTATGCGGTGCAATCCATATTCTACATACATATCTTGTAACTATCACATATTCACACTCATTCTGTGTGGGAGTGCTTGTGAACTGAAGACACTTTTCAGTCTGATTTCGATTTCTCTAATTTAAATAAATAAATTTATCTCATTAGTGGCTTTATTTAGGAAAATAATTACTTACCCTAAACAGTGTTTCATCTGCAACAGAGAAAGACCGTTCAAGCTGACCTTCTAGTATATTTATTTCTTTTTGTAGCTGTCTTGTGTCTTCTAATATTTTCTTTATTTCAATGTTTTGTTTATCAACATTGCTTATTATTTCTACAATACGTTTCGTATAGATGGATCTGAAATAAGGTATAAATTAAAAATATGGACTATTCCCACGAGGTAAGACTGCTGAAGGTCGCGGTAATGGGCTAGATGCGAGCAGTGTATGACCGCTTATGATGATCGTGTTGTTCACAAAGACCTAAATAATTCGACCATACCTTTTGTTACCACCTCTTAATTTTTCATATTTCAACTTGAGTTGATTTCTCAAATGTTCTTTTTGACCATATTCCTCTTTCATAGCTTTTGCAGATTCTTTTAAATAGCCTAACATATTTTTGTATTTATTTCTTTCAGACTGTAACAATAATTATAATATGTAATTATAAATATTAAGCAATATAGGTAATATTCGTCTAGCAACTTTAAATCCGTTATATTTATGTCGAATTTTATCTCCTTGACTCCTTGAAAAAAAGGATTTATTTGAAATTACCTCAGATCTATTCATACTCTGCTTGACATTTTCAATTTCTGCTTTCAATGACAAACTTTTTGATGTTAAATCTTCACTTTTTGCATGTAGTTTGTTAATATTTTTTTGTACTTTTTCTAGTACCTCATCTGAAACGCCCTCTGAATTTTCATCTGTAATTCCTATGCTATTTAAAATATTAATAACATTTTTCAAATCATCTTCAACCTTTTCACACGAAACTTGGGCCTGGAAAAATATAAGAGAAAAATATGATATCAGATATTTTAATAATATGATTAAATATTTTCATCGATTTTATTGTAAACTAACTGACCCGGCAGACTTCGTAGTGCTTCAATCGATAAATGAAAGACCTAAGCTTTTGTATAAAATAAACTTAAAATAAACAAAAGGAATCCGTCCGACGGGGAACACATCTAAGTAAAATCAAAATTGTATTTTTTATTGAATTCCGAGCATTTTCATATTTATCTACCTTTTAAACCTTCTCTGGACTTCCACAAATAATTCAAGACCAAAATTAGCCAAAACGGTCCAGCCGTTCTCGAGTTTTAGCGAGAATAACGAACAGCAATACATTTATATATATAACTAGTCAGGTCATAAGTATTGCCACACAGTAAAAACTTTTCTTTTAGAATGCTGGCCATAAAAAAGTTTATTGAATTCGAATCTCGAATTGTTCATGAAAATAAAAATTTATACTTTTAGAACTTTACTCATTTTTAAATATGAAGTGGACGCTTAAAGAAGACCGTGTTGCAGTTATTGCGTTGCATCGTTTTTTTTTTCCCCTACCTATGCTGATAGCCTTGAGAGGCTATTTCAGCGTACCCTAGCTTGTGTAGGTGAGCTCGCGGGGCTCAAACCGTAGAATTGCTAACACCGCCCTAGCAAGAGCAGTGCTTCGCAGAATCTACCACCGGATCGGAAGCGCGACCCACTGAGAAGATCCGGCGAGAAACTCAGTGGGCTGTGTCTGTGGGTTAATTCGCTCGTCGAGCCCTTCGTCGCAAGCGACGGGTTCGGCGAGGACGGTGACCGGTGCTTGTATTGCCTAAAAGCACCGTTAATGGATCAGGAGGATCCGTGATGACGTGCTTTGGGCGACGTCGACGGTTTACCAAATGGTCTACAGGATCGGGTATGTAGTTTCCGGCGGCCACGACAAGAGGGTTCTCATGTCGTGCCGCCTTCTCAAAGTGGCGCAGCGATGCCGACTGTAGATACTTACTGACGGGGTCGAGCTCCAGGTCATCGTGGAGGTCCACGTTCCTTTGGAACCATGGTGCTCCGACGGCTATCTTGCAGAATCGGGATTGTGTTGCATCGTTGCGGTTACGCGCCAATTAAAATTTTTAACATACTGAAAAATTTGAATATAACCAAAAGATTCGTTTATCGTACCATCAAACGATACAATGAAGACTCTAGTGTAGATGACAGGTCAAGAAGTGGTCGCCCTCGGTCTGTTAGGACTCCAGCAGTGATAAAAGCTGTGAAGGCGCGAATTCAAAGAAATCCCAAACGTAAGCAGAAACTGTTGGCCCTTCAGATGGGGTTAAGCAGAACCACGGTGAAAAGGGTGTTAAATGGGCTTCGGGCATATCGAAAAAAAACAGAACATCGTTTGAATGCTCGTCTAATGGACCTGAGACTGAAGAGATGCCGCGCTTTGTTGAAGCGGTACGCGGGAAACAAATATCGGGAAAATCTTTTTTCGGATGAAAAAATTTTTACCGTAGAAGAGAGCTACAACAAACAAAATGATAAGGTGTACGCACACAGTAGTGAAGAAGCGAGCAACCGTATTCCGCGTGTCCAACGAGGTCATTTTCCATCCTCGCTCATGTTATGGTTGGGAGTTTCTTATTGGGGCTTAACAGGGGTACATTTTTGTGAGAAAGGTGTAAAAAAGGAATGCAGTTGTGTATCAAAATACAGTCCTGACGAACCTTGTGGAACCTGTTTCTCATACCATGTTCAATAACAGGCACTGGGTATTCCAACAAGATTCGGCGCCAGCTCATAGAGCGAAGAGCACACAAGACTGGCTGACGGCGCGTGAAATCGACTTCACACGGCACGAAGACTGGCCCTCCTCCAGTCCATATTTGAATCCGTTAGATTACAAGATATGGCAACACTTGGAGGAAAAGGCGTGCTCAAAGCTTCATCCCAATTTGGAGTCACCCAAGACATCCTTGATTAAGGCAGCCGCCGATATTGACATGGACCTCGTTCGTGCTGCGATAGACGACTGGCCGCGCAGATTGAAGGCCTGTATTCAAAATCACGGAGGTCATTTTGAATAAACTTTAGTTTCATAAGAATCTATGTTTTGTTAAGTTCATTTTGGTATATGAATGGTTACATAATGAATAAACTTGTTTCAATTATTTTACATTAAACATGTGACAGAATTTCTGACCTGACTAGGTATATATATAATTCGTAATTGTCTATTCTAATTTTTTTTAGATCAATTCTTGTAAACGATTTTGCGAAGCACTGCTCTTGCTAGGGCCAGTGTTAGCAACACCTCAAGGCTATCAGCATAGGTAGAAGAAAAAAGACACAGGTCGGCTTTGTCAGCGTTTTTGAGAATGTAAACAAATAAAATAAAATCAAACTTATACTCACGTCGTAAAGTAGATTTAAATAATAATTTCATTAAAATTACCATTCCATCTTCGCGGCATATTTACACAACATATATCCCGCGAATAAAGAACTTTTACTGTGCATCGAGAAATAACGGAAGGGGTCCACGAATCTTCTGAACCGTCTAATAGTACTAGATTAAGCTAACGCTAGCTGTTAGCAACACTCCCGGTTTGAGTCCCGTGAGTTCACTTAGGTACACGTCAAGGAGAAGCTGAAATCGCCTCGCAAGCATAGGTAGGAGAAACATACAACTTTGGGTAGACTAATTGGCTGATGGTGTATGTTAAAGAAAGAATTTTATAGTCTTAGTAAGGAGTAGTGAAGACCGTGCTTACATTTAAAACTAAAAATTACCTGAGAATATTCAACATTCATAACATTTCTTNCCCGTGAGTTCACTTAGGTACACGTCAAGGAGAAGCTGAAATCGCCTCGCAAGCATAGGTAGGAGAAACATACAACTTTGGGTAGACTAATTGGCTGATGGTGTATGTTAAAGAAAGAATTTTATAGTCTTAGTAAGGAGTAGTGAAGACCGTGCTTACATTTAAAACTAAAAATTACCTGAGAATATTCAACATTCATAACATTTCTTTCACTTTCTAGAGTGTCTAATTTCTGTCGTAACACTATAGCAGTCTCCTTTAATTCTTTAAGAGTTTTATTATGTTCTTTTGTAAACGCTTCCGTTTTTAATTTCGATTCTTTTTGCATTACAACGTCCTGTGCTTTGGTATCTCTACTATTTGTATTCATTTCTTGTATATGTATTAGCTTTTGAATTAAATCTTTCTCATTTTCTAATGTATTATACAAATGAACATTGTTTTTTGCTGCAAATAAAATTTCAATAACTATTCATTTTATTTAGGTATAAAGAATAAAAATAAATGCTTACATACTTGAAGTGATTCCTTTTTGTTGCTCATTGGGTTTGCAACAATGTGGTACCCATATTTTTTCCATTTCCTCAGAAATCTTGTTGCTAACGTCTTTCATCAATGTTGACTGGTTTGTTTTAAGAGATGCAGAAACTGAACTCTGTTTTCCTTCATTGGGTAGTCTCTCAATAAGAAACATAAATACTTGCCGTAATTCCGCTTCATTATAGTACAGGAATGTTTGATAACCAACATCATTTTTGTACCCCAAATCCTTAAATAATTAATGTCATATCACAATAGTATGTTAAGTCACTCTACATGAAGTTAAAAAAATAATGTTTAGTACACATCTAATAATTCAAATTAAATGGATGTACTTAAAAAGATAAGAGACAGCCCAAAAGAAAAGTTGATCTCTTTGTGGTGAAGGCTGCGACCCACTGCTTTTTATAGTGCTCTATCTACAATACCAGACAGCGCTTTGACTTCTTAATTAAAAGTGGGTTCATTATTAATTCAAAGTTTTTAGATGTTCTATTTAATGAAATATTGAATACAATTTCAAGGAGATATCCCAGTAATAATATAAGTAATGCTTTCATCCCCTATCATCTCTGGTGTAAATCGAAACTGTAATAATATGTTATGTATATGTAATTGTAATAAATAATACAAAAAGCGATTAGATGACGAAATCTGAATTCGACAAATGGCAAATTTCAATTAAAATTGTTTGTATTACTTCAGCTGCTTGAATTAAATCTCAACGCTGGTGAATTGCCTGAATTAATTTGTTTGTAATTTGTGGAGTGGAGATATAGTGAAGCTATATGTTAAAAAACTCACTTTGCAAAATGATGCTATCTGAGCAGCTACTTCGATTCGATGGGAGATTCCTTTTGGTAATTTTTGAGGAACTTTCAAGGATGGATTTATAGCGTTTAGGCATTTTGATGCTGCTTCAATAATAAACTCTACAGAAACATCGCACATGTTCTTCACATTGTCATCTATTTTTCTGTAAATATTTTTGTTTGGTTATGTACTTTTAATATAACTTTAATACTTTTATTGGTGGTAGGACCTCTTGTGAGTTTACTGGTGGTAGGACCTCTTGTGAGTTTACTGGTGGTAGGACCTCTTGTGAGTTACTGGTGGTAGGACCTCTTGTGAGTCCGCACGGGTAGGTACCACCACCCTGCCTATTTCTGCCGTGAAGCAGTAATGCGTTTCGGTTTGAAGGGTGGGGCAGCCGTTGTAACTATAATTGAGACCTTAGAACTTATATCTCAAGGTGGGTGGCGCATTTACGTTGTAGATGTCTATGGGCTCCAGTAACCACTTAACNCCAAACTGAAAAATGGTAGGCGTTAAGGAAAAAAAGTAATTTTTCCTTCCACTTAGTCTACCAACTATTTATCACTACATCTTGTAAACAGAGACTAAATAAAAATGTTGTCAAAGAAAGGAGAAAATGGCTTGAAAATGGAGAAATTAACTTGTCTTATCTTAATCTGTTAATAGGCGTAGGCACCTATTAACTAAATTAAGAAATTAGTTTGTTAAAGCATTTCTTATTATAAATACCAGTACAGAATGTGTTGTAGAGACAGATACTTAGCTATGTACCTCTACTCTGTCCATATCTAAAGACATTCTGCCTCTGCCAAAGAGCAGTCATGCATTCCTGCTTGTCACTGGTATGCAAATACAATCAAACTTCAATTTGTTTCATGGTGAACAGTAGCATACCCAGTGTGGCAATCAACTTATACTACCACTTAACTAGAGTTGGCCTACAAGTTTGTCAGGAAAATATAGTTTATAAAATGAATTTGGCAGTACAAGGGATAGTTAACAAAAACAATGCTTTTTTTTCCTTTTGTCACTCATCAAAATTTTTAGCATAAAATAATGAACTTATTTATTAGATACTCTAAGTTATAAATTCGATTTTAAATCATATCATCAAGAAACAGGTAAATCAGACTTGATTTCAATACAAGAAAACTTAATAAGGAAATTTTATTCAGACATTGTACTTTTTTCTATGATTATTTTGAGTTGCAAAATTCTTTGGTGCTCTTTATATTACATCAAAATATTTTGGAGCTAAAGAGCTTAAATTTTAGACATACAGATATTAAGTACCTACAATGAATATGAAGTGATAAAAAAATTTTGGTCTATCATTCAAGAAAGGTTGAGGTTGGCTAGTTTAAAAAACTTTGAGAGAAATAAACACGCTACTAACTACAAAAACTACAAATAAAAACCGTCGAAAAAGTGATGAGTTTCAAAATCATTAGAGAAGGCATGCGTATAACTTTCCTAAAATTAAATAAATGTATTAAAAAATAAACAATAACTTTATTTTATTGAACTTACAGGTTCAGTTGACGCAGAAAATGTAAAATGATTGAATCTACCTCTTCCATCTTGTTATTTTTATAAATTGGGAGTATTTAACGATATCGAAGTTTTAGATAAGGCAAACTAAAAAAATAAATCATCGCGTTTTTTACTTTATAATGCTGGAAAGTGGAAAACAATATTATTTTTTCACCTCTTCAAGTTGACACTTTCTTTTTTTTTTAAAGGGATGTTATGACCTGGTAACTAAGATCTTTAGGTAATGTCTTATTGTATTTTCTCTCTTATTTATATTCTTATTTTTATGACAAATGATATGTAATATGGAGTGAAATGAAATTAAATGAAGATGATTAATTGGAGACATCAAACAACTGGGATGAAATTAAATGAAATGAGATGAGATGATATGGGATGAAATTTAATCTCAGTAAAATGGTGGTCATTGACTGAGATTTTTTCAGTGGACTTTTTGGAGGATCCCAAGAAGTTACGTCCAGCGGTTTTGTTTCATTTTCGCACATTTGCGCACTTTCACAGATATGAAACGGTTAATAAACTACCGTTATTACACATTTAAACCTGAAGAAATACTAAATAGACAAATTAAAACAAATCACACAACTTCACTCCTCGCGTTCCCGCCAAAAAGTTCGATAACCACTTTCAACTTTGTGACCACAGATTAGTATAATAGTTATAATATAATAGTTTATCGGTTTTCCAATACAAAAACCGAAGATATGATACTGACAAAGTTTTTATTCTGCTTTATACAATATAATATGTAGTGAAAAATAATATGATGGAATGAGATAAAGTTGATTTATTTGCGATTGCAGTAAATTGGAATGGTTTAAATGAAGCAAAATGAAATGGGGTGAAATAATAATTCGGTAAAATGGTAATTATTTACAGAGACTAGTAAACTTCTTGGAAAGAACCCGAAAAGTCACGTTCATTGACTGTTTCATTTCATTTTTTCATTTCCACTTCCTACACTAACGCTACTTCGGTGAGTCTTCCAACAATAATTTGCTGTTTACAGGTGAACACTTTTTCGAATTGTCCCTTAAAGATGATGATCCTTACCTCTACCCTCCATAATCGACACTAACACAATTAATGGGCTGTAGTATCCTTCTTAGACTGCTGAAACTCCGATTTTCTTCCAAATAAAAAGGGCGTATTGATTTTAAAAATTATATAGAACAGACAAGGCTGTATGGGCTTAGAACCTTTCCTAATAAGGAACAATTGTACCAAAAAAAATATCTATGGTACAAGTATTTATTATTAGTCTGTGGATGCCCTTCTAGGTATTTTTCTTTACATTCTAGCCTGAATATTACGTAAGATTTTATTGCAAAAGTTAGAAGTTAGAAGTTCACCACTATGGGCAAACACTTTGGAGAACTAGCTAAAATTCGGGGTCTTGTCACCTACAAGATATCTGCCCATGAACAACGAGCATATGCTGGAGCTATTTCAAATGGTATTCCTAATATCTTCAGAAGATTTCGTGAGAGCGTTTTTAAAGTAGTCCCGCGTAAGTATTCATAACAGTTTAATATTAATTTGTAAAATTCACATTCAAATTAGTCAAAGAAGAAATCAGTCACAATATTTTTTGCATTTCTTCATTCGGGCCAAAATTTGGAATACCAATACATGAATTAACATTGAATTTACTGACATAAATAACTGAATGATTACTTTTAGACTAAAAAACAGGTTGAATTGACCAAATTAAGTACAAAAATAAATCAATAAATGAATGTTAAAAACCATTATGAGCTTTTTTCAAACAAATTTACCATGTTACTCGGTTTGGATGTAGAATATAATACCTACGTTATTATCCTACTTTGGAAAATTTCATATAAAAATAAGATCCAAAGCCTTTTTGGAAATGTGTCGAGAATAAAAAACAGAGTGATAACTTTCAATCTATTATGAAGTATCAACAATTTTATTGTCAAATAATGGTGAAATAATCTACTAAGTGTTTTTTTCACTCAACATTTCTTCAAAACACAAACTGTCATGGTGTAGTGAATGTTTTTCCCTTCCTAAACACTGGATATTTTTTATCCAACCTATAATTATAACTACTGTTTTAAACTCATCCCTGAAGACACAATTCTTTTTGATTTTTATTCAAGTCTCTTCTTGTGGAGATGTATTTTTTATGCTTTACCTTAACTGTTTCAAGAAGGATAATTTTCTTTGCTTTGAAGGGTAAATGTGTGGAAATTGTTTGGATCCCTTCAAGATATGAATTTTTTTAATCTGGTAGCTAACACTGTTTATGTACACCAATCTCTGAAAGTGGTGTAGTAGTTTGCCCTAAATGCTAGCTTGTGTAGTTTTTACCACCCCTCTGATGATATGACTAGTGTAGCAGTACTTAGCCACAATGATTTTGGAACAAAAATCCTATTTCTTACCAATCATTCACCAGCATTGACTAAACATAATAATATGTTGCCTAATAGGTAAGATGTCCTGAATTGTTCTGTACACTTGATTCAAGTGATAAGGCTTTAAATCCTAAGGCAAGTTAATCATGTACAAAAGAATATAATTGTGTGCATTTAATATTCTCTTTATCTACATCATACAAAAAATTAGAAAAATTATCTCTTAATTTATAAGAATCCATTGCTCTTACTGGAAATCATAAGTTTCACCAGATAACTTACCAAGTTTACTCACTAAGCCGATTGGCATTCTTTGTAGAGGAGTTGAGATACTACTTGTGTGATTTCTCCCATCCATTACAAAAACAAAATGATTATAAAAAATAATCACAACTTGATGACTATGATGGAAAACGATCTGTACACACTTTTTAATGTTAAACCAATAAAATAATGAATTCTCTTGCAGCCTTCATCATTGGATACTTGATATATGAAGGAGTTGAAAGGGAGCATCACAGACTATCACGGAAGAACCCTGCTGATTTTGAAAATGATCAATAAACATAGTTTGCAAATTAAAATTGTTTAATGTAGAAATTAATTTAAATTAAATTAAATCTAAAATGTAATTTCATTTATTGTAATATAATAAGTTATTGTGACAAATAACTATCTTTCGTTATGATACCACCTACCACTCTTAAGTGATCATCGAAACTTTTAAACACCACATGAAATTATCTGAGGAAAGACAAATAATGAGACAGTTAAAATTTGAAAGCTCTAATCATTGGGACTAAATACTAACATTTAAGATTTCAAGAATAGCTATAACTAACTGAAGCTTTATAATTCATATGTAATTTTTTTGTTGTTGTTGTTTTTTCCTACCTAAGCTGAGAGCCCTGAGAGGCTATTTCAGCGTAACCCTAACTTTTGTAGGTGAGCTCACGGGGCTCAAACCTGATGACGTTGCTAACACGAACCCTAGCAAGAGCCGTGCTTCGCAGAATCTACCACCGGATCGGAAACGCGACCCACTGAGAAGATCCGGCGAGAAACTCAGTGGGCTGTGTCTGAGATTTAATTTACTCGTCGAGCCCTTCGTCGCAAGCGACGGGTTCGACGAGAACGGTGACCGTTGCTTGAAGTACCTAGAAGCACCGTTAGTGGATCGGGAGGATCCGAGATGACGTGTTTTGGGCGACGTCGACTGCTTTCCATTCTGTCCGCAGGATCGGGAATGTAGTTACCGGCGGCCACGATGAGAGGGTTCTCGTGTCGTGCCGCTTTATCGAAGTGGTCATATGTAATATATAGCTAGCTACCTACAAGTACATTAATATCCAAAGCCCTTATTATTTTATTGAATGCTTTTTATTCAGTCTGAATACACAGTAAAATTACAAGAAAGCCACAAATTGAGAGGTGTGTATAAAAAGTGATCTTATATGAGTCATTGAAATTATGGCCTAAAGAATAATACTGCTGGTGTAGGTACTCGTGTATAAAAGTTCACCAGTACCAGTGTGACTTTCGAATATATGGACGTCAAAGAGTTCGTATCTCGCACTCTCGCGATAGAAGGTAAATAATTAAATTATCAGTACACTTGCATAGGTCATGACAGAACGTATGCAAGTTTTGTAGAGTGTCGCCTTAATATGATGGGACAAATTTACTTACTTCGCTTTACTTCGCTATTGATTGGGATGGATTGCGTGAATTTTACGCATCCTACCCATGGGGGCGGTTCTGCTTTTCCTCTGCTGATCCTGACGTCTGTGCGGACCGTCTTAAAGACGTGGTGCTCCAGGGGATGGAATTGTTTATTCCCTCCTCTGAAGTTGGACCGGAGGTGGGACCCCCGTTGGGGGTCGCAGCAGATCCTGGTTTAACAATGCCAGCAGGGATGCTGCACACCTCAAGCGGTCCGCATACGTGGCATGGGATAATGCCAGAAGACGTCGGGACCCTAACATCTCAGGGGAAAGGCGGAAATATAACGCCGCTTCCAGGTCCTACAAGAAGGTAATTGCCAAGGCGAAGTCGGAGCACGTTGCTAGAGTTGGCGAGCGATTACAGAGCTATCCCTCAGGGAGCCGTGCTTTTTGGTCGCTCGCCAAAGCTGCAGAAGGAAACTTTTGCAGGTCTAGTCTCCCACCACTGCGCAAGTCCGATGACACTCTGGCCCACAGGGGGAAAGAGACTCTTCGCCTCGAACTCGACTGTGGACGACGGGGGTGCCACACCCCCGAACATGGTCCGGTGTGATAGCTCCCTGTGGGATATCTGCTTTACACAGTGTGCAATCAGGTGGGAGCTCCGACTCCTGGACGTCCATAAGTCGAGTGGGCCAGACGGCATCCCCGCAGTGGTTCTGAAAACGTGCGCCCCTGAGCTGACACTTGCGCTAACGCGTTTGTATCGCCTCTCTTATTGCACTAACAGGGTTCTGTCTTCATGGAAGACCGCCCACATCCACCCTATCCCCAAGAAGGGTGAGCGGTCGGACCCATCGAGCTATAGGCCTATCGCGATAACTTTCTTGCTTTCCAAGGTGATGGAGCGAATAATAATTACACAACTCCTGAAGTATCTTGAAGATCGCCAGCTGATCAGTGACCGACAGTACGGTTTCCGTCACGGTCGCTCAGCTGGCGATCTTCTTGTATACCTTACTTACAGGTGAAGCCTTGGAGAGCAAGGGCGAGGCTCTTGCTGTGAGCCTTGATGTCGCGAAGGCCTTCGACAGGGTCTGGCATAGAGTACTTCTATCAAAGCTACCATCTTATGGAATCCCGGAGGGTCTTTGCAAGTGGATCGCTAGCTTTTTGGATGGGCGGAGCATCACGGTCGTTGTAGACGGTGACTGTTCTGATACTATGGCCATTAACGCTGGCGTTCCACAAGGTTCGGTGCTCTCCCTCACGCTTTTCATCCTGTATATCAATGACATGATGTCTATTGATGGCATGCATTGCTATGCAGATGACAGCACGGGGGATGCGCGATATATCGGCCATCAGAGTCTCTCTCGGAGCGTGGTGCAAGAGAGACGATCAAAACTTGTGTCTGAAGTGGAGAACTCTCTGGGGCGAGTCTCCGAATGATATGATGGAATGAGATACCAAGTTCAATTCAACCCGATAAAGACACAAGTTTGCGCGTTCACTGCGAAGAAGAACCCCTTTGTCATGGCGCCACTATTCCAAGGAGTATCCCTGCAACATTCCCAGAGTATCGGGATACTTGGGGTCGACATTTCGAGCGATGTCCAGTTTCGGAGTCATTTGGAAGGCAAAGCCAAGTTGGCGTCCAAAATGCTGGGAGTCCTCAACAGAGCGAAGCGGTACTTCACGCCTGGACAAAGACTTTTGCTTTATAAAGCACAAGTCCGGTCTCGCGTGGAGTACTGCTCCTATCAGTGGGCCGGGGCTCCCAAATACCAGCTTCTTCCATTTGACTCCATACAGAGGAGGGCCGTTCGGATTGTCGATAATCCGATTCTCACGGATCGTTTGGAACCTCTGGGTTTGCGGAGAGACTTCGGTTCCCTCTGTATTTTGTACCGTATGTTCCATGGGGAGTGCTCTGAGGAATTGTTCGAGATGATACCGGCATCTCGTTTTTACCATCGCACCGCCCGCCACCGGAGTAGAGTTCATCCATACTACCTGGAGCCACTGCGGTCATCCACAGTGCGTTTCCAGAGATCTTTTTTGCCACGTACCATCCGGCTTTGAAATGAGCTCCCCTCCATAGTGTTTCCCGAGCGCTATGACATGTCCTTCTTCAAACGAGGCTTGTAGAGAGTATTAAGCGGTAGGCAGCGGCTTGGCTCTGCCCCTGGCATTGCTGAAGTCCATGGGCGATGGTAACCACTCACCATCAGGTGGGCCATATGATCGTCTGCCCACATGGGCAATAAAAAAAAAACAGATCATGGGGTAGAGTTGACAGAGTAGGAAAGCGGCTCCGTCGCGTACTGACTTAATGTGGGGCCTGAATGTCACCCCCCGCCCCCTTGTCGAGAGGGACGCCTAAGTACTTAGCCTTCGAAGCCCACGGTATGGGCTGGCCAAAGATTTTTATGGCGAGAATAGTTATCGCGCCTAATTGGTGACGAGATACTAACAGTAGTATCGGGAGGGCGACCCCTTTTGAAGAGCATGCCTGTGCTTTTCATGGGTTTATGTCAATGCGCCACTTTCTGAACCACTGTCCTAAATTAGTGGCCACGATCTGGAATTTACTATGCATGAAAGACATTCCTACTTGAGTAGAGGAGTGCCGTATTTAACAGGGCTAAGTTGGTCACCGGCGACTTGGGTATATCGTTAATAAACAGGCTGAAAGGTAGCGGGGAGACAGAGAGCTCCCTAGACTCGATATCGAAACGAACGGTTCGACAAGAAGTCTCTTAATATGAGCATGACTGGTTACTGGCACGACTTAAGTGTATAATCTATGGGCACGACTATGACTATACAGTTTGTAAATTAAACTGTTGTCAGAGTTTGTCAAACACCTCCGCGAAATCGAAGAAGAGGGTATAAGATATCGAAGATTAGCTCTACTAAAATGTGGTCCGTGAGACGTTACACTTTTGAATGCACGAGTGTTTCGCACGGAATTCGAATTGTTCATCGATCAGGATGCCTTTTGAGGTGTTGAAGTCGGCGTCTGCGTAAAGCATTAAAATAGATGAAATCAAAATAAGTGTAAACTTAACTGAGTATCGAATTATCGCAAAAATATAGTCCCTGATTCTTTATTGGTTGAAAAATTAAAGCGCGTGGAGCGCGTAATTTAAATTCCTAATTGGAAATAATTTTATGGTTTTTTATCAAAACTGAAAAAATCGAATGTCAATTTTCAAGGGTGAAATATCGATTCAGAACTAAATATCGATTTAAGAAATGGCAAAAAATCGGTTATTCGATTAATCAATCTCAAATCGCCATCCCTAACCTAAAAATAATAACATTTGCAACATGTTTAATCCATTCAAAAATATTTTCGTCTCCAATTTGAAGTACAATCAATGTAACAATTTTCACACCAATTCGTTACATCTAGCATGGACAAAGGCGACTGCACCAAAATCTTTTATTCAAAATAACAAGAAAATTTATCCTCCACAACAAATTGATGAACCAACTCGACCAGCAGTAAGTTTAATTATTTTACCATACTTTCTTTTTACTTAAGGATAGAAGATTTTACAAGCACATACTGTTAAGCGGTGTATTCTGCGGTTTATTATAGTATTGCCTTTCGAGATCTATTCCAAACGGTTTTCTCAATGCATCTATTTTCAAATTTTAATACTACCTCAATACTAGTCTCATGTAGAAGTACATATATTTCATATATGTCATCATGTACATATATGTCATACTTTAGCCTAATTGTTTAAGTAATACTCTAAAATTCTCCACACTTGCATTTGCAGTTTTTTAATTAGTGCGTGTCCTGTCATACTGTAGNAGATCTATTCCAAACGGTTTTCTCAATGCATCTATTTTCAAATTTTAATACTACCTCAATACTAGTCTCATGTAGAAGTACATATATTTCATATATGTCATCATGTACATATATGTCATACTTTAGCCTAATTGTTTAAGTAATACTCTAAAATTCTCCACACTTGCATTTGCAGTTTTTTAATTAGTGCGTGTCCTGTCATACTGTGGACAGGAACAACTCTTGTCTTTTGATATGGGCTCGTAATAGATGCATTCACTACGAAACTATACTGATAGTAACCCCACGTCCTCCTTGCTCGTAAGTTACAAAAGCCCATAAACATAGCAAACATGAATGCTGTGCTACTGACCTTGAAACAGCTCTCCTACATTTTAAACAAAAACATGTACATACATGTATAAACAACATAATAAAATAGGCAGGATGGCAATACATTTAGGCAGCGGCTTGGCTCTGCCCCTGGCATTGGTGAAGTTCATGGGCGACGGTAAACACTCACCATCAGGTGGGCCGTATGCTCGTCTGCCTACAAGGGCAATAAAAAAAAAATATCCTAGGCTTAAAAAAAAAAAACATATCCTAGGCTTAAAAAAAAAAACATATCCTAGGCTTACAACATGCCTTACCACAATTCAGTGCAATCCAATACTATAATTTTGAAATCCATTATGTTCTAGTTTGTGTGTCATCAAAAAACTAATATTAAATACAGCCCAGATAAGCTTTGGTATGTAGCCTGTCTCATACGAGGAATGACTGTTGATGAAGCACTAAAACAATTGAGTTTTGTCAATAAAAAAGGAGCATTATTTGTAAAGGAAGCTGTATTGGAAGCTCAAGAGATGGCCATCAAAGACCACAATGTAGAATTCAAAAGTAATCTTTGGGTTGGTATGTAACTTCTTCTTGTAATCTATAGATACTTATTTATACTAAAGCATTAAAAGAAAATATATGAAAATGTAAAATTACTTTGTTTCAGCGGAATCATTTTCAGGAAAAGGTATGGTGTTTAAAGGTATAAGGAGACATGCACGAGGCAGATTGGGTGAGGTGCGCTATAAGTATAGTCACTACTTTGTGAGACTTGAAGAGGGCAAGCCACCTACTGATTATTATAAACGTAAACCATTACTACCTTCAAATCAGTTACAAGATTGGCTAGAACAAATGAGGAGAAGAAAAATAACAAACTCTTACTAAATTAATATACAACAATAATTAGAAATAGATGTTAACTTTTACTTCAATAAATATATGCTATAATAAAATAAAAAAATTATTTTTTTATTGCTTAGATCCGTGGACGAGCTCACAGCCCACGTGGTGTTAAGTGGTTACTGGAGCCGTAATGTAATGCAGTTGATTGGAGTATTGTCAACTTCCACTAAGGCTTTTAATTCGTCGTTGTCGACTAACTTTTGGGCAACCACAGGGTCAGGTTTCATTTTTACATCAAAATTTCCACAACAGTGTGCTTAGTGCGAGTTTTTTAAAGTTCTCGATAGCGTAAAAGTTAGCTCTAATTTGTATGGAGTGGGATCGTTTGCGTACGTTTGCCGCTAGGGGCGCTGTTCCAACTGCATACAAAACTGGCTTAACTTTTACGCTATCGAGATCGATAAGTCCTTGCACCTTCAGATTTCCACCTGTTTCGGTCTCTTCAGAATTCTTTACGCAATGTCAGGTTAACATCACGAGAGGACAGTCAAAACCAATTGTCGCGGTATTTTGATCAGAAGCCCCAAATTTCTATAGAAATGGGATCATGTTCCTACCTACAAGATGGCAAAAAGTTATCGAACAAAATGGTACCTACATACTTTAGTTAAATGTAAATAAACTATATTAAAAATGTTGTGAATTTTCATCAAAAATGAGAAGAAACTTGTTCCCCAATCTATTATATTAATTTTCAGGCATTATGGAAAGAATAATTCTTTTACCGATTGGGTAGGAGAATGTTGTAAGCTATGATGTTCCGATTTCTTTATGAAAAAGGTAGTTTTATCATCTGCAATTTAAGCTTTATTGTAATGAATATTTCACTTATAGTAGAGGAACACTTAACACCAGATAGACCGTGAACTCCTCCAGCGATGTTAGCAATAAAAAATATCAATGATTAAGGGAATTATACAATCTGCCGATTTTCAAAAACCTAAGTAATGAAAATCATCAGTAGTGTGATGCATGCAGCTGCTGAGAACTATGTATTTCCCATTCCTCGCCTCTCTTCTTCTATTACTCTCTCGCACTGTCTCCATAGTAATTTCCGTAGCGCGCTCGTATTTATTTTTTTGCAATTTTCAAACCTCTCGATCGATCGCTCCCACCATGCGAGCCGGCATATTAATATCTGACAGGCCAAGGTAATTCTTTGTACCATTTTTTACATTTCGTTAAATCCGTTTACGCCCCCACGCCAGTGAAAGCAAACATTTTCAAAGCTTTTTTAATTCTAGTATCTAATCTTCACATTCTAAAATGTCCCCACAAACCTAGAGTAAATTCCCAATTAGCCTGTCAGGCGATATTAGGTGTAGGTATAGCGGATGTAGATATTTTTTAGTAATTTTCTGTACTTAATAGCTATATACTTAAGTTAATATTAATAATAGGGGTTAAAGTATGAAAAATTGCCGTTTTATTATAATAGGTACATATTTCGAATTGACATAGAACCTTCATGGTTTGGAATTTAGTTTTAGATTGAGATTGAGTTCAATTTAGATTTGAGTGAAACTTTTTTCAAATGGTACCTAAACTGGAGTATGAAACCTAGGTACCTATGGGCTTCTTGTTTTAAAAAATGTGCAACCTTCGATTATCGACTTTCAGTTGTGTTTTTTTTATTCAGCTTAGACAAGAAAGATGGATACTTCAAAAATTCGAGTGATTTTCGAATAAGAGTTCCGACGCGGAACTAACGCTGCAGAAACAGCTCGCAATATCAATATTGCGTTTGAAGAGGGGATTGCTAATGAACGCACCGTGCGATTTTAGTTTAAACGCTTTCGTGATGGAAATTTTGATTTGAAGAACGAACCACGTGGATGACCGCCCTCATATTATGTGAATAACAATGAATCGAAAGAGATGGTGGAAGTCGATCTGAGCCAAACTACCCAGGAATTAGCAGCATGGTTTAACGTGACCTTGCCAACAATATCGACTCATTTGCTTCAAATCAATAAAATAAAATAAAATATGAAAAATGGGTGCCTCATGATTTGATTGATCTGCAGAAAGAAACGCGTGTTGAAACTTGTGTTGCCTTGTTGAATCGATACAGAAATGAAGGAATTTTGGATCGAATTGTTACATCTGATGAAAAGTGGATTCTTTACGATAACCGTAAGCGAAAAGTGCAATGGCTAACCCCAGGTCAAACGCCGCAACAGTGCCCTAAAGCAAAGCTTACCAATAAAAAGGTAACGGTAACTCTTTGGTGGTCTCAGCATTGTATTATTCATTATAGCTTTTTCCGATCTGCTCAAGCAATAACGGCAGATGTCTACTGTGCCGAACTCCGAACAATGATGCAATGATAGCAAAACTTGTAGTGAAACAGCCCCGACTCATGAATCGGTCTTCACCATTATTGCTCCATGATAATGCGAGACCTCATACAGCACGAAAAACTCTACAGGAACTGCAATAAGAAACCATTCGTCACCCTTCGTATTCGCCAGACCTTGCTCCAACGGACTACCATTTTTTTCGTGATTTGGACAATTTTCCACGCGATAAAAAGTTTTCTTCCCAGGAGGCAGTACAAAATGCTTTCACACAGTTTGTAGAATCTAGATCACCAGAGTTCTATCGCAAAGTCACGAATGACCTTCCTATTAAATGGTAGTAATGTATAGATAATAATGGTAGATATGTTGATTAAACAAATATGTTAAATGAAAAAAAAAATACAGTTTTTCAGTACAAATCGGCAATTTCATACTTTAACCCCTAATAATAATAAACTTAAACAGACGAGGTGCCCTTTTGCACAAAGGTCGATTT
Organism: Bombyx mandarina; assembly: GCF_003987935.1. The sequence continues at coordinate 446,482 of NW_021011580.1, forward strand.
TAGCAGATAAACATTAAGAACAAAGGCTTTTTCTGTTACATTTATTCTAGGTTCCCCACAATTGGGACTTTGCCCTTTATTCCTCTTCTCTAAAATGAGGATGATTACTTGGCGACATATATTATTATAGCCATTAATATACACATATAGGTATCTAGATGAAATAAAAAGGACATTTCAATTGTATTGTTTTTTAATGTAAAATAATATTTAAAATAGGTTTGCTACGATATAAGTACTATAAAGAAACCTACGAAGTTCATCACATCAAAGAGCTCTATAATTCCCTTATCAGTAGATAATGGTATTTAATATAGGCTCGACGCCCACCTTGATATTTCAAAGTTTTAACTACTTTGGGATAGTATCTTGTCCAGAATTTCTGTTAAAAGAAATCGCTTTTAACGATAAGACCGCCTATTGTACAAATGTATCTGCTTGTGGAGGGTTTTCTAATGTTGTGTTTTGGTGTGCAAAAAAGTATGTTCTCTTTCTCTATAAAAAAAAGTGCGTGTCACGCAACAAAAAAAGAAAAGCTCCGTAGATGTGATGAACTTTCTAGATTAAATTCAAGTAAGATTAAATTTTATTGAATCAAAAATTAAGTACAAAACTATGCTTACAGGGTGAGTTCACTGTTCCTGAAATCGAATACAGGTAGTAACGCAGATAGATTATATTTGACATGTCAGCAGAAAAATGTAAACGGAGTTTTTTTTTAGTTTTTTTTATTGTTTAGATGGGTGGAAGAGCTCACAGCCCACCTGGTATTAAGTGGTTACTAGAGCCCATAGAAATCTACGTAATTGCGCCACCCACCTTGTGATATAAGTTGTAAAGTGTCAGGTATACTTTTCGTTTTTTTGTATTTAAATAATGTAGGTAATCAAGGAATTTATGGCTTATAGCCCTTCAAATTATATTGGTAACAAGTACCGAATACTACTTAATACAACAAATTTATCTTGTTTTCCGCTAAAATTAGCTCGTAGGAGTTTCTTTCCATTTCGGCATCGGATCAACAGTCTCTTATACTTACCTATACTTATGAGTAACAGTACTTATAAATAGTTACTAATTTATTAAGATCCATCACCGTGTATGAACTTTATTCATCATATTTTTATATTAATGCTACTATACTATAATACTACGTAAATATATAATATATGTATAGGTGATTGAATGATAATAAATGTTGATTATTAATTTAAATAACTTGAACAATTGTTTTGGACAGCATTATTGTTCAAATTAGTTGCCCCTTAGAACCGGTTGGAACGTATTGAGATTATTTTTTTATTAATTACCTCAAACTTCTAGTAGGTATAGAATCTAGAACAACTGATTCCAAAACATTACTTTCTTGAAAATAATTATCATCACTACATAGTATAAAACAAAGTCGCTTTCTCTGTCCCTATATCTGTCGGTTCCTATGTATGCTTAAATCTTTAAAACTACGCAACGGATTTTGATGCGGTTTTTTTTAAAAGATAAAGTGATTGAAGAGGAAGGTTTATATGTATAATAACATCCATTAAATAGTGGAGAAATCAGTAATAAATTACAGTTTCCGAAGCGAAGCGAGGGCGGGTCGCTAATAATAATATAATTTAATTTCATGAAAATACGTTGATAATAAAAACTCGTTGATTTTTTAATAAAGCGTTAAACGAATGCTTCATAAACAAAAGAAACGCAAGCGCTTAAAAAACTTGGATCGAAACAAAGAATGAGGTCAGATCTCTGTGTGTGTTTGTGTCTTTTTTCTTAACTTGAGGTGATATGAGCTTCGACATTATTTCTTAAGTCGAGCGAATAGTATATCCCCGTGCATAGAATACATTAGAACCAATAGCAAAATTTAAAAAATCAGAGCGTATGCCCCTAATGTCGAAATCTTAGTATCTATGTACACTGGCGCGAAACGCTATCAAACACAAACCAATAACATATCTTTTTGCTGCCCCTCACAGGGCATATTCTCAAATTAAAATAATAATATAAAGCTTGTTTTAATACTAAATGTACGAATAAAGCATTATTCATATAATAAAGGTATACGACCACGTCGGGTAGTAAACGTAATACATAAATCAATCACTTAAACGTAATATGTCACCTATTGCTTACGTCACTAATTATTGACGATACAAAAGTAAAAAAAATATACAGTTCCAGGAATTATAGTCTAGTGTCATACATCAAACATCCATTTGGGGGCACACTGGTATATTATGACATTTAAATTCTCCAGTATAAAAACTGCATCTATATTTGTAACTGTAGGACTAGCAACAGGATAGTGAAAATCACGTGGGTGCGTTGTCTGGAAACTGAACAGAATTGAATTCCCCAATTGCTTATAATATAATTTTTACAAACATGTATTATACTCGTAGAAACAGCCCTTACAGGGCGGTTTTGTTTCAATGCTCCCGAGCATTATTCACATGTGAATTTGGTGTTGAAATAAACCCACAACTGTTCCGTAAACAACAATTGCGAACAACATCTAACATCTTATGTCCATGTTTATACTAAGTGAGCCTTAGTATGAATTTGGACAAAACGTAAATTATGTCGAACGTCAATGTAGTGCTTGTCCAACTTCGAGACAAACATCAATCGTCGAATCCAACTAGAATTGGCAGCGTTCGGAAAGCTGCACAAAATCTGTTCATCCCAAATACCCCACTGTCTCAAGACAAAAGTCTACCAGTGTATGTTGCCAGTTATGACATACGGTAGTGAGACGCGGTCGCTGACAATCGGCATTATCAGAAGGGTCAAAGTCACGCAAAGAGCAATGGAGAGGGCTGTGCTCGGAGTTTACCTGCGAAATCGAATCAGAAATGAGGAGATTCGCAGAAGAATCAAGGTAACTGACAGCCCGAAGAATTGCAAGATTGAAGTGGCAGTGGGCAGGTAGGTAGGCAGGCTTGTAGAACAGATGGTTGCTAGGGCCGAGAAGTTCTCCAGAAAGCGCGGCGTGAGTAGGCCTCCTATGAGGTGGACTGACGATATATTTTAAAGTCGCGGGAATCCGTAGGATGCAGGTTGGGCAAGATCGATTATTGTGGCGAACCTTGGGGAAGCTTATATCCAGCAGTCGACGTGCATGGGCGTAATTAACTGGGTACATATCTTAGTAACTATTGATATTTTTTGTAGCGGTATGTCGGAACTGTAAACTGAAGAATGAGCTATAATAAACACAAAGTTAAGTAGGATTTTAAATTTTATAATTACTTCACTTTGTTTATGTACTTCAATTGCTCATTTGTACAAACAACAGTAAATAAAAAAATTTGTATGCGTACCTATTCCCTATTTCTAAACATTTGCACTATTTACAAGCAAAACCATAATATACCTGACCCTGTTTATTACTGGAGCTCTTCGTGTATTTATCATACACTCAACGATGTCCTACGAACTGGCTTTTTTGGAACATAACCATAAAGAAATATAGAACCAATAACCATGGCTGTGCCAAATGCAAATTGAACAGTTAAAACAAAACTGAAAAGATACATTGAGACTACACATGAAATGATGATCGCAACAGACGTCGCAAAACCTTTTAGTATGTTATCAGCATATTTTACTACAACGGCTACAATGAGACCTCCCGCTGCTTGCAGGATCACCAAATACCATATGAAGCCGTCAAATCCTTTAAACATATTATTTAAAGTTCCTTCTTGTATTAGATATGTTCCAGTTCCAAACGGTAGTGACAATAAGCTGAGTTGAACATTCCTCATCCATACCTGAAAAGATATAATATAATACCTATATAACATCTATAAAGGTAGATAATACCTATATGTATACTAATGAGTAACTATACTCATTTGTGTACGTAAAATCTGTAGGTACCGATACAACACTGTTCACTTGTTTCTAGAGTAGAGCAGACCATTATTGCACAGAAAAACTAGTTTCGTTTTGCCTCTGAGGGCAGCCGACATCTCGCCATGGATTAAATCTTAAATTCCTAGTAGAGATTAAAACTTAATGCAAGTTGATCTACTAATAAACATTAATAGATATAGCAGTTAGTGAAATTTAAACAGAACTTAAACAAATCTTACCGAAATATCGGACTCCTTTAAAACTTTTTCGAAGTAAATTCCAGCAAATCCCGATATGAAACATGCTGCCAAAGCAGCACCGAATCCAATTAATTTGGATTGCTTTAACTTGTCTTCAGAATTCGATGATTTAGCATCAGTAGAAGATAGCTGAACGACAGCAACTCCAGCAGCTAATAAACCCAAGGCACCCCATTGCCATTTCTTAAGTTGCCTTTTTAAAACAATAACAGCAAAAAATGCTGTTGTCAATAATTTTAATTGATATGTTACCTAAAAAAATTTAAAGTGGTATTAAAATTAATAATTTTTGAATCGGATATTAATTTTATACTTTATTTTAATAAGCACTATACCAGTACCTGATACGTGGCCGCATCTAAATTAGCCGCCGATACGTAAAGCAAGTTATTTTGTAGTATGTATAAAAATGACGGTACACAAACACGCACTGTATCCTTAATATTTAAAACAACTGTAGAATACATAGATTGGACGCCTGTTTTAACTCCTCCAGACTCATGCATTACGAGACATATGCAAATGACTAGTTTTACTATTTCTGCCATTACCACAGCTGTAAAAATAAAGGCCAGTATAATCACAAGCTGGTGTAGTTCGTTATTTATATAATTATTAACGTAAGGCATGCTTAAAGTTTTGTGTAACAAATAAAACAATATATATAAAAATTATTACCATAGTTTTACAATTCATATAGTTAGGAACATCTGTACTTGCGCAGAATAACGGCGGGGATCTAGCGGGGCGGCGGGTGGTACGGATCTCGGCCCCCGATCGCGCTGCGTTTGTGCACTCGAAGGCTCAGTGTGCTTAATCCGCGCAGGTAGGGACCACAGCCCTGCCTATTTGTGCCGCGAAGCAATAATACGATTCGGTTTGAAGGGCGGGGCAGCCGTTGTAACTATACTGAGACCTTAAAACTTATGTCTCAAGATGGGTGGCGCATTTACGTTATAGATGTCTATGGGCTCCAGTAACCACTTAACACCAGGTGGGCTGTGAGCTCGTCCACCCATCTAAGCAATAAAAAAAAAAGATTTATACTTCTCCTAGCGGGAAACTTTAGGAGCGGTGTTCCAACTCTATACAATTTTCAGTTAACTTTTACGCGATCGAGAAGTTAAATAACCCGTACTAAGCACCCTGGGCAGAGGTGACCGTGTACATCGACAGAAAGTGTATCGAGAATCGTTATTTACGTTCATTATAATCGTGCACTTGCCTTTGGTCCGTGTACGGACGTGCATAAACTATTAAGTGAAATAAAATTTAAATCACCGACATGCTCATGTTTACCTTAAACTTGTATGATAAGATTATGCATCCCAATGCGAATACATTACATAATTAAATTTAATAATAGAAATCTGAAAATAAGTGTCACGCAAATATCTCACAGTAATGTAATTAAGACACATAGGTACTCAATAAATAAATGATTGCATATTTTTTTTCTTTTTTGGCCACCTTTGCGCATCTGCGTAAATAGATTACGTAAATGTAAATACATACACGGAAAGTGGTGTCTTCCGGCATCAAAACAGTTTCTCAACTGTACGAATTGTAAAACTGTGGTAATGTTATTGTTTTAAAGTATTTCAGTCTTTCGTTCCTTTTAATCGTTTTCGTAAAGCAATTCCTACTGGTCTGAATGGATTATCTTCACATGCCCCTTAAAAGCTGTCATGTCCTCTTCTGACTTCATAAGTATCCTACTTTTAACACACAAGTATACGTGAAAAACGAAAGTCTAAAATTATACTCATAATGTTTCTATAACTATATAGCTATAGGTATGTTTATGTTACCGAAAGAAAAAACAGAGCGATTTTAGATATTGGCTTTGATCATTTACGAATAAAAAAATGAAATAAAAGATTATCACATAAAAATGGTATTTATTTATCAAATATACTCGTAAACAATAATTGGTATTACTATGGCCAACCGGTCGGCGAACTCGCTTATAAATTGCATGTGAGATTCAAAAAGGGCACGCGCCGCGATTACAGACACGATGTAGTTCAATTTAGCTCGTAAATAAATGTGGATAAGCAATTTAAATGGGAATTCGATCGTGTTTTTAAAATAAATTATATCTTGTTTGTGTCTCGTTAATGAATAGGTATAGTAACCGGCAAACTTCTTGAGCAAATGACCTTGACTGCGCAGAACCGAATTTTAGATCACTTTGGTGGCGAGGGTGAGGCGCGACGGCAGGGGAAATCGTATCGAGCGCTTTATTGGTAGATCAGTCGAACCTTGCGTCCCGCACCGCGCCCTCATTCCGCTTGCTCCCAAAAGTACGCTTGCGTACAGTGAAAAGTCTATTGTTATTAATCGTTAAGTTATTTGTTATAATTACTTGTGGACTTTGTTGCCATTGCTATTTGTTGATTGTTTGCTGATTTTTTATAAAACATACACTATGCCGCGACAAACTGGTGTACTATTCAAAAGAAAGGGTAGAAAAATTGTGTACGACGTATATTGCTTCATTATAAAACAGGGGAAGATTGATATGGAAAAATTAAAACAGACTTCGGAAGTAACAAAACCATCAGTGAGTACTGTTAGGTGCATTATTATTAAGGAAGCTAAAGGCTCTGGCTTGCTCGCCGTGTTTCGGACTCCGGGTAAGAAAAGATCAGGGAAGATGAAAGTTACCGGAATGGATAGTTTCGTTCAATCTGTAATAAAAAGATGTAATCATAATAACTACATAGCAAGCAGCGAAACTCCGTACCGTAGAAAGGCTTCGAAAAATTTAAAGAAGATATAAATTCTAATGGCTTGGAATGAAGCTTACGACGTATTATGAAAGAGCTAAGCTTCAGATGGAAAAAAAGGACAGAAAATAATCGGAAGCTGGTAATTGAAAAAAGTAACATTCGATTACTACGAATCGAATATCTTCAAAAAATAATTAATTATACACAAAAAAGAAGACCGAATCGACCGAGTTGTAAACTACACCGATGAGCCCTATGTCGACTTATCACGATGATAGCGACTCGGGTGATGAAAACAGTGATGATGATGACGGTCAAGATTATGATAAAGAAAAAAAAAATTACAAATACCAGCTTCGCTTCAACTGAACCAAGACCTGGCAACAGCTCTAGTTTTGACTTAATAGAAGGAATATCTATTTTACCTCAAGATTAAATTATTACAATTATTAACCTATATGTTTTGTTGATGTTCTAATAAATATATAAATAAATACATATGTTGATTTTAATAATTTAATAGCATCATGACGCAGAGTATGGAATGTTTTTGCACGTGAGTGTACCATGCGCGAACTTACCCCCACTACGTCAACAAATGCTCAAGAAGTTTGCCGGATATTATACTTGTTTTCGCAAAACTTTTTGAACGTCCCAACCTCCGCCCATAACGTTCTCGGTTTAGTGTGTCCATAATATCCCCATAATTTTGCGAAGCTTTGTGTGCGTAGAACCGTACTTTAAAAATATTGCTGTATTATGGATCTAACTAATAAAAATAATTGACGTGCCACGATGTTCTTCCGGGATGAATTCAGAAACTATCTTTTTTTTATTTGGGCAGCGAGCCGAACCTCATGATAGGGTTCCGCATCTAGCTGGCGTGCGAGTTACGTGGGTCGTGACGGTCAGATGTTGAGAGTAGACCGCGGGCCCAAGGATGTTTTTATGGCTCTACCTACCAAACGACTCGCCTTGCACTCTCTCAACCGACGTTCGATCTCTACCCGGGGTCTGAACCCGGGCACAAACTAAGGGGTTCCCGCGGTCAGCACTACAAACCAGAATCGTGATGTCACTACAAGGACCCCTGATCGACAAGTCGTCGAGGCGATCGTCGATATCATATTTTCATCCCTGATACAATAATCTCTGATAGATTTGATCTTACTTTTCGACCGTGAAGTTAAGTTTGTCGGATCTTAAAAAAGGATGTACTCAAATACGATAAATCTATATATTTCGTTATTCTTAAGGGTGTGTCACAGATGTAACTGACATTAATTTTTTTGCTCAAGATCCATATTTTATTTTTTATACCATAGATAGATACTCGTATAATTTTTTTTATTTAGTGTTCCTTTTGTTTGTTAGTTTGCAGGATCTAATACTTAGAAAGTTCTGTAATAACCTTAAATAAATAAATAAAACATCAATCTGATAAAATAATACAATAAATATTACCAGCAGCCGACGAAAATTTCTCTTCTACGTCTCTTGTTTTAGCATGCCGCATGCTAAGTCCAAGTGCTGCGTTTTGAACAGTCAACACAATTAAACTGACATATTTGATGTAACCTAAAATGTTATAATAAGAATATTACGTTTCCTATAATGCAAAGCTTATTTTAATGCCAACCATAGTAACGTGGTCTTTCCATTTATAATGGGCAGATCACTGCATAGTGTTAAGTGGATACCAGCACACACAAGTACAACGTCAATACCTACCTACCTTAAGACATGAGGTCTATGTTTAAATTGTAGTATTAATTCACATGCTTCAAAGCAGAACACAAAACCGCTTCGCGACAGAAATAGGCAAGAATATGCTAGAATTTGGAGAGGTACGGTAATCATGTGTTTTAAAAACTTTAATTATTTGAATAATGTGGTATTTGTTTGGTTTATTTCTGTTTAAACATCGCAATTATTCACGAGCCTTAGATGACTTCTGAAACGACGTTCTTATTTGTTAATGTCTTACAATAATATAGTTATGAATTTTTTAAGTTTTAATATTGTATTTAATAATGTTGTATTATAAAAATAATATTTACATACATACATACATACATATACATACATACATTGTACATACATACATACAGATAATATTGTAATGTAATCAAAAAAACAAAACAGAAAAAAAAAAGCTGTCATTTAAATTAAGAGAAGAAAAAAAACTTCACATATAACTCATCAATTTATTCCATTGTAGGGTTAATCATGTACATATTATGATTCTTATGTTAAATATAATCAGGGCTCTATTTTGTTTCCTGTTTGGAGTCAGTGTCTTTACTATTAATATCTGACATTTGGGATTTTAATGTGTTCCTATTGCTTATATGTAATACTGGTACCATTACAGTAGAATATTCTAGCTTAGAACTGTTGATGATATACTATTAGACAGTTTTATTATAAATGCATTTTTAATTTAAGTTCTGTCCTATATTATATTGAAACTTGCATTTGTGTCACTATTGTTGTTTTGATTTATTTTTCTCAGGCACATGTCTGAGCCCCGTGAGAGGATTCTAAGTGGGTTTTTGTTTTGAGTCTTGGTAGTCTGCCTACACTCTCTTACTCTTGAGTCTGATTTAATTATTGCTGTCAGTTTTGAGGCATACTAGCAAGATAATTAAACCTTCAACAGTGCAGTAACCGGATTCCGAAGGGACCAATTGTCATTTTAATCGTTTTAATTATTCAATTGATGAAAGGTTAAATGTTTCCACTACACTCCTACTATTTACATTAAATTCCTAACTATGTATCTATACTATTTCCTATTTTGAATAACTATTTTGAAATATAAATTGTTATCTTAAAACTAATTTTACTGCCGTTTTACTAAAAGGTTTCTTCTTCAAGATATACAAATATAATATACAAAAGCATAAGAAACATCTCTATTCAGTGACAAGTTTTTGAAGCTGTCCGTGTGCATTTTTTTAATTTGCTTTACTTACCAAATTTAACTCTCTTGTTTGGTGACTGGCTGTGGGATTTTTTTGAAATATTGTCCATGTTCAGCTCAGGGTTCAGTTCTGTCTCTGGAGTCGGGGCACCTTCTAGTTCCAACTCTTCTCTGACTGGATTCATCAAGTATTTAAAGAAATTTGTAAACACTATAAACAGTAAAACTCAATCCAGTACATACATCATTTAGATAATATTTATCATTTCCATTAAAATTACATAAAAGATTAAGTACTATATCAGGTAACATTAAAAAGATATAGCCTTACATATCAGAACTTCAGATTCTGAAGCAATAAGTACTAACTTATGTTTGTAATTATTTAGATAAAGCAATTTAATAATAGATCGAAGATAAAGTAACAGTAAACATTAAATAATGTCTCAAGACTCTCAAGTTAATTTAACTTTCAAGCTAAATAAGTATGATTATATTCTGTATTTGGTTTTATGTATACATAAAATAGAGCTCAATTGTTATTAAATTATCATTATTATTTGATTTTGTCATAAAAGGTTTTGTTTGTATTTATTTACCATTAGATGAGTACGAAGTACGAGATTTCCTTTGACACAATTTGAGATTCAGATTTGACAACACATAGACTTGTGGCGTTTAAGTACGCACCTTTTTATGATGCGTAAGCCGGAACGCACGCGATGTGGGAAACGGAATATAGTCTGTGCCACGAGACCTTTTTACCGCCAAATATTTAAAACGTAAAAAATAATTTTTAATGTGTATATGTGTGTAATTTATTATAATTACTTAGAATTGTTTATGCTGCTACAACAATAAAATTTATATTGTTTCAACTGTGGTGTTAATTACATAAAACACGACTTTACGGCGAAATAAAGAAGGGACTCTATATGCACTCCCTCATTGGTGACTTCGACGTGATCGATCGTTACAAATAGAGATCGAGTACAAACCATATACACCTGGCACAGCATCCAGACAAGGTCGAGTACAAACCATATACACCTGGCGCAGCATTCAGGCAAGATCGTCTACAAACCATATACACTTGGCGCAGCATCGCCGCGTGTTGGACGGTTTAATTTGAGGGAATTGGGTTCTGTAGGTTGATGAGGGGCTATTTAAAAACACAACTGCTTCATTAAAAATTATATTGCAGATTGCTTGAACACTTTTACACTATTATACAATTTTATCTTTATATTTTTTTTAATGAAACTATTACATGTTTTTCATGCCGTGTCTAGATGAGAAGTCACTGACATTTTCTTACGAGAATACAATGATCTGTTTTTTAAAACATTTAAAATAATTCCAATATTCGAAATCTAATCAAGTGTCAAGTGTTGCCTGCCATTACATTTAATATACAAACTCCAACACACCCCCTCAACACTTGCACACATTTTTCTCCGTCTATAATTTAATACCAAAAAAAATGACGCTAACCTGACCTTCATAAATTAATTCTTTCCATACATACCTAAAAAACCTCACAACCACTTACATTCCGTTACTTCTACATAATCCCTCTCAATTCAACCAACAACTATTCATTCAACCTTTCAAACTTAATACTATCTTTAATGTCGCTACCTTTAATCCTTTCTTACTTCTCCAACTCCAATTCGATCAAAAATGTACTTTCATTCAACCATACAACCATTCAACCTTAACTTCCCTCTTGACTCACTATATAAAACCTTAACTATAATAGTCTAACTCCTTCTCGACTTCCTACATAAACTCTTCAAGTTTATTTAAAACTTTTAACGCCTTCTCAACCTCTTTAATAACCTTAAACGCCTTCTCAACCTCTTTAATAACCTTAAACGCCTTCTCAACCTCTTTAATAACCTTAAACGCCTTCTCAACCTCTTTAATAACCTTAAACGCCTTCTCAACCTCTTTAATAACCTTAAACGCCTTCTCAACCTCTTTAATAACCTTAAACGCCTTCTCAACCTCTTTAATAACCTTAAACGCCTTCTCAACCTCTTTAATAACCTTAAACGCCTTCTCAACCTCTTTAATAACCTTAAACGCCTTCTCAACCTCTTTAATAACCTTAAACGCCTTCTCAACCTCTTTAATAACCTTAAACGCCTTCTCAACCTCTTTAATAACCTTAAACGCCTTCTCAACCTCTTTAATAACCTTAAACGCCTTCTCAACCTCTTTAATAACCTTAAACGCCTTCTCAACCTCTTTAATAACCTTAAACGCCTTCTCAACCTCTTTAATAACCTTAAACGCCTTCTCAACCTCTTTAATAACCTTAAACGCCTTCTCAACCTCTTTAATAACCTTAAACGCCTTCTCAACCTCTTTAATAACCTTAAACGCCTTCTCAACCTCTTTAATAACCTTAAACGCCTTCTCAACCTCTTTAATAACCTTAAACGCCTTCTCAACCTCTTTAATAACCTTAAACGCCTTCTCAACCTCTTTAATAACCTTAAACGCCTTCTCAACCTCTTTAATAACCTTAAACGCCTTCTCAACCTCTTTAATAACCTTAAACGCCTTCTCAACCTCTTTAATAACCTTAAACGCCTTCTCAACCTCTTTAATAACCTTAAACGCCTTCTCAACCTCTTTAATAACCTTAAACGCCTTCTCAACCTCTTTAATAACCTTAAACGCCTTCTCAACCTCTTTAATAACCTTAAACGCCTTCTCAACCTCTTTAATAACCTTAAACGCCTTCTCAACCTCTTTAATAACCTTAAACGCCTTCTCAACCTCTTTAATAACCTTAAACGCCTTCTCAACCTCTTTAA